>JASDQU010308938.1:38070-54100 GCA_032191745.1 Picea mariana | reverse complement strand
TGTGATTCCCCGATGACAAAGTTCTATGTCAATTCAAAACCCCGATAGCCGATATACCGATGGGTCGCTCGATCCCCGCCATGTGTCTCCACAAACAGATGGTCCAGAAAGTTTTTGCAGCTGAGGAGTATGATGCAGGAGCATCTCTCCATGTCAATCAGCCAGCCAACTAGCCAAGTCAAGCGCATGCATTCAAGGCTAAAGACAGGCGCAACCCTCATTTTGATTTAGAATTAAATGTAATTTAATTTTTAAGCTGTTGAGATGGGAAGCCGTGCCTTTGCGTAGGATGTGGATAAGGTAGGCCTTTAATGTTTGTAAGGCTGGGATCTAGATTCGGATAGCGGACTAGACAACCCATTCAATGAAATTGAATAGGGTAGGTGAGATCTAGAGGGAAGAGCTCGAAGATCCCCCTCATGTAAAAAGGGATGTATTGTATCTCTCTAGGAGGAGTAGAGTGTGTGTAGGGGTATAGAAAAGAATCTGTGAGTAGAGAGTAGAGGAGAAGGAGTCGAGACATTGTTACAGGCTATGCTCGAGAACACCTTGTAAATATAGGCATTTTCCATTTCAATACAACAGAAGTAGTTTTTCCTGCATGATTATGTGTTAAATGAATGTCTGAGAGTGTTCTTCATATGACATGAATGTATGTTGTAGGTTTGCATTTGAAAGAATATGGTTGATTTTAGGTGAAGGTCTTTGAGGCTTCATACCAGGAGGGTGTGACAGAACACTACAGGTTCTGATAGCCATGCATAGAGGTTTCATATCTGAACTCTGCGGATTCAGACAAAGACGTGCCAGGTGGGCACACAGCTGAAATCATCAACTCAGGAAAAGACCTATGAGGTTGTTGAACACCACAGAAGGCAAGGCTGTGTATGAGAGACACAGTTGCAGACAGAATCTTTGAAGAGTTCTGTGAAGTTCTGCCAAGTGGGCATTGAGCATATGCATAGAGGTGCATTGAGAAGAACTCTGCTGTGAGTTCTTAAGGAGGACTAGAACACTAAGGATTCTGAGGAGCTCTGCCAAGTGGGCATTGAGAAGGTGCAAGGAGTGCACAAAGGACAGAACTGTTGGACGTTCTATGAAAAGATACTCTGTCAGGAGGGCATTGAGTAAGTGTGCAAACAGAAGAAAAGAGAACTCTTTGAGTTCTGGAACTTAGAGGAAGAATCCACTGAAGGATCTTCACTGGGTTGCTGAACACCCTAGTAAACTCAGCAAGAGGTTGCTTGAGAGAGAAATAGCCAGAAGGGCATTATATTCTCCATCTGCAGGAGGAAGGAAGAAGGATAAAATCCCTTAGGGGTCTGAGTGTTCGAGAAGCTCAGGAGAGGTAGCACTTTGCGTGCGTGAAGACTCTGCAGAGGCACAGGAGTCATAAAATCCCTTGAGGATTTGGCGCAGAAGCTCAGGAGAGACATCATTTTCATACATGCAGGTGAGGACTCTCGAGTGTGGAGCTTGCACAGAAGGAAGACAAAGGTCGAGGCCTTTGAGAACTCAGAATTTTCCCAAGCACTGGAAGAAAGTGCAGAAGCCCAGGAGATCGCAAACCGTTGGATCTCATTCATAATTCTCGTCAGCCGTTGGATCGGCCGGAAGGTGCACGGGGTTTAGACCTTCTCAAGTTGGGCAAGAGTCCCAACACATATCGGGATATCGAGGAGTCAAGAATCAGGAAATCGAAAGTCTCATGGATAGGAGATCGGGAAATCTCTAGGGTGAAAGTCCTGGGAATGATCTAGACCGTTCGTTTGTGAAGACATGTGGCAGGGATCAAGTGACCCATCGGTATATCGGCTACCGAGGTTTTGATTTACATAGAACTTTGTCATCGGGGAATTGAAACTCATGAAATCCCGAGATTGAATCCGAGCCGTCCGTTTGTGGAGACATGTGGTGGAAATCGGGGACCCATCGGTATTTCGGCTACCGGGGTTTTGAGTTGACAGAGAATTTCTGTCATCAGGGTATCAAAAGTCTCGAAATCATGAGATTGGATCAGGGTCGTCCATCTATTGGAGACACGTGGCCGAGATCTAGACTATCGGGGAAGTCCCAATAGAAAATTCAAATCTGTGCATCGGGGTTCAGCGTTTCACGAATCCTGAGGGTAAGACTTCCATGACATCAGAAGTCGGGAAATCGCGAGAGGTGATCAGGACCGCCATATTGAGGGGATGCGTGGAAGCGATTGAAGCCTTCAGTAAAGGTCCCGATAGGAGAGTCACGTCGGGAAATCGAGATTTGGAGAATTGCGAATCCTGATGAAAAGTGTCCGTGTATTTCGGCATTGGAAAGCCCGAAACCCCGACGAGAGATAAGACTGCGGTCACGGGGATAGTGGTCATGTGGGCCAAGAGTTTAGCTAGGAGGGATAACATGTAAACGTGCGTATCAGTGAATTTACTCATCAGAGATTGGGGATTCAAGAGGACATGGAACTCTTGACATCAGGGACCATAAAGTCCTGAGACTCGAAACTGAGTCGGGGGAAGATCACGGTTAGGTGCAGAAGATCGTGTGGGTGGATAAAATGACCTGTGGATCGGGTTTTTAACAAAGATTACACTAAGGAATCGAAGAGTCACTTTGGCTCAAAAGGGGAAGTTGAAGGATCCTTAAGACCGGGATGTCAGCGCAGGGGCCTTTGCCCACCACGTGTCTCCAAAATCGAACGGTCCAGATCGTTCCCGGGACTTTAACCCTAGAGATTTCCCAATCTCCTATCCACGAGAATTTTGATTTCCCAATTCCCGACGCCTCGATATCCCAATATGTGTCGGGACTCTTGCCTGGCTTGAGAAGGTCTAAACCCCATGCACCCTCTGGTCGATCCAACGACTGACGCGAATTCTGAATGAGATCCAACGGTTTGCAATCTCCTGGGCTTCTGCACTTTCTTCCAGTTCTTGGGAAAATTCCAAGTTCTCAAAGGCCTCGACCTTTGTCGTCCTTCTCTGTGAGCTCCATGCTCGAGAGTCCTCGCCTGCGCGTATGAAAATGATGTCTCTCCTGAGCTTCTGCGCCAAATCCTTAAGGGATTTTATGACTCCTGTGCCTCTGCAGAGTCTTCACGCACGCAAAGTGCTACCTCTCCTAAGCTTCTCGAACACTCAGATCCCTAAGGGATTTTATCCTTCTTCCTTTCTCCTGCAGATGGAGAATATGATGCCCTTCTGGCTATTTCTCTCTCAAGCAACCTCTTGCTAAGTCTACCAGGGTGTTCAGCAACCTAGTGAAGATCCTTCAGTGGATTCTTCCTCTAAGTTCCAGAACTCAAAGAGTTCTCTTTTCTTCTGTCTGCACACTTACTCAATGCCCTCCTGGCAGAGTATCTTTTCACATAACATCTAGCAGTTCTATCCTCTGTGCACTCCTTGCACCTACTCAATGCCCACTTGGCAGAGCTCCTCAGAATCCTTACTGATTTTGGTCGTCCTTAAGAACTCACAACAGAGTTCTTCTCAATGCACCTCTATGCATATGCTCAATGCCCACTTGGTAAAACTTCACATAACTCTTCAGAGATTCTGTATGCAACTATGTCTCTCATACATAGCCTTGCCTTCTGAGGTGTTCAGCAACCTCATAGGTCTTTTCCTGAGTTGATGATTTCAGCTGTGTGCCCACCTGGCACGTCTTTGTCTGAATCCGCAGAGTTCAGAGATGCAACCTCTATGCATGGCTATCAGAACCCGCAATGTCCTATCACACTCTCCTGGTATGAAGCCTCAAAGACCTTCATCTGAAATCAACCATACTCCTGTAAATGCAAACCTATAGCATACATCTACAGCATACATTCATATCATATGAAGAACACTCTCAGACATTCATTTAACACATAATCATGTAGGAAAAACTGCTTTTGTTGTATTAAAATGGAAAATGCCTATATTTACAAGGTGTTCTCGAGCACGGCCTGTAACAAGGTATCGGCTCCTTCTCCTCTGCTCTCTACTCATAGATTCTCTTCTATCCCCCTACACACGCTCTACTCCTCCTAGAGAGATACAATACATCCCTTTTTACATGAGGGGGCTCTTCGAGCTCTTCCCTCCAGATCTCACCTACCTTATTGAATTTCATTGAATGGGTTGTCTAGTCCGCTATCTGAATCTAGATCCCAGCCTTACAAACATTAAAGGCCTACCTTATCCACAGTCTGCAAAAAGGCACGGCTTCCCAACTCAACAACTTAAACATTAAATTAAATTGAATTCTACATAAAAATGAGGGTTGCGCCTCTCTTCAGCCTTGAATGCGTACGCATGACGTGGCTATCTGGCTGGCTGATTGACGTGGAGAGATGCTCCTGCATCATACTCCTCGGCTGCAAAATCATGAGCTCCTACTCATGAGCTTCCCATCTCAGCTATGGAAATCCTCCTAGATCCCAAATAAACCTCTAGAGTTGTTCATCTGCTCCATCTCCCTGCTGTTGCTGCTGCTTTTACGTTGTTGCTGCTGCTATTGTTGCTTCTTCCTTTCTGCTCAGCTGCTCCTTAATGGAAGTCTCTGTTGATCTCAACATCAGCCTTATGATGTCTTCTATCACTCGGTCCAGCTGCTCCAGTGGCTGGCTCTGTTCATGCAGTCTCCTCAGCTGCAAAAACTTTTGGCACATGAGAAGATCATCGTGATCTCTCATGCCTTATTCATCAGCTCCTTCCAACTTCACCTGTTGGATGTGCACACCCTGCACCTTCACCCTTCTCTCCAGGGCTTCAATTTGTTCATACAGATCAGCCAAACTAATGTTGTTTTCTTCTTCTTCTTCTTCAGTTTCAGCTTCCTAGCTGAATGTGTCGAGCCACTCCTCAGAATGCTCATTTCCTCCTTCTTCTTCTTCTGCTGTCAACTTCAATGTTGTAGCTCTTTCAGCTTCCTGGCTGAATATGTTGATACATTCCTCAGAATGCTCATTTTCCTCTTCATCTTATTGGGCAGCTTCAGATATCTGCTCCAATCCTTCGGCGACAGTCTCAACTAGTTGTCCTTCTGTTGTTGTTGCAACTGCAACCCAGATTTCTGCCTCCTTTTGGGCAAGTGGTAGGAATACCTCTATTCCCCTAATCATCAAAAGATTTCTCATATCTTCCTCTTTTTTCAGCTGCACCTGCTGATCGAAACTCATTTTTGAGCTCACCTGCTCTGTCAGCTCCTCGGCCTGATCTAAACTCATCTACTCTTCCCTACCCACCTGGAAATATGGGATGCTTCCACTGTCCTCCTGGCAGATTATGAGATCAACTGATCTCATCTTCATCAACACTCCTTGCTAAATTGAACTCACCTCTAAGTCCATGAGACTTTCAGATAGTCTTGAATGCTCATATCTGCCCACCTGGCAATCTAAGATGTTTCCACTACCCTCCTGGCAGTCTTTGAGATCCCGCAGCGACCTCATTTCATTTCCCAGCTGGCAATGTGAAATTCCCTGGTTGTCCTCCTGGTAGTCTCTGAGATCCTGCAGTGATTTCAATTCATTGCCCACCTAGCAAACTGGAATTTCCTCTCTATCCACCTAGCAAACTGGAATTTCCTCTCTGCCCTCATGGCAGTTCTTGAGGTCTTCAACTGATCTCATTTCACTGATATCTCTCCCAGTTTCTGGTTCACATACCTGAACCATCTCCTCAGGTCCGTCAAGGTTTTCAGCATACCCCAACCATCTTTTTAACAGCCTATGTTGTCTTCTAGCCATCAACTCCTTGACTGTCCATTTTTCTTTTTCCTTCCTCATGGGCCATTCATATACCCATCATGGTTTTTCTTTTTGCTGCATCTTCAATTCGAGCTCATCTATCCTCGCGTTCTGTTACATCTTCAACGCAATATTTTCTATTTCTTTCTTTATATCAGCGAACTCTTCATCCATATCTTCTTGGCTCCACAGCTCTGAGTTTTTCCTTCCAGCATATCTACAGCCTTCAGTAGCCATGTTGTTGTCTCTGTCTTCTCTCCTAACAAACCTGTTGCTGTCACTTTGCAAACCTGAGTGTCCCAGCTTCTCCTACAGTCCTCCTGACTCTCTATGGATTGTTGCCTACCTGCAAACAAATCCTTACAGAGTTTCAGTATTCTGTCTTCTTTTGCCTCTCTTCACCTAAAATATACAAGTGAAGTCCTACTCTGATACCACTTGATGCAGTCGCCACCTATGCCTCGGCAAAGGCCCCTGCGCTGACCTCCCGATCTTAAGGATCGTTCAAATTCCCCTTTTGAGCCAAAGTGACTCTTTGATTCCTCAGTGGAATCTCTGTTAAAAACCCGATCCACAGGTCCTTATATTCACCCACACGGTCTTCTGCACCTAACCGTGATCTTCTCCCGACTCAGTTTCGGGTCTTGGGACTTTATGGTCCCCGATGTCAAGAGTTCCCTGTCCTCTTGAATCCTCGATCTCCGATGATTAAATTCACCGATACGCGCCTTTACATGTTATCCCTTCTAGCCAAAATCTTGGCCCACGTGACCACTATCCCCGTGACCGCAGTCTTATCTCTCGTCAGGGTTTTGGGCTTTCCAATGCCGAAATACATGGACACTTTTCATCAGGATTCCCGATTCTCCAAATCCTGATTTTTTGATGTGACTCTCCTATCAGGACCTTTCTCGAAGGCTTCGATCCCTGCCACGCGTCCCCTCAAGATGGACGGTCGTGATCGCCTCTCACGATTTCGCGAATTCTGATGTCCCGGAAGTCTTGCTCTCAGGATTCGCGAAATGCCAAACCCCGATGCATCGATTTGACTTTTCTATCGGGACTTCCCCGATAGTTTGGATCGCTGCCACGTGTCTCCAACAAATGGACGACCCTGATCCAATCTCGCAATTTCGGGACTTTCGATACCCCGATGACATAAATTCTCTATCAACTCAAAACCTCAGTAGCCGAAATACCGATGGGTCCCCAATTTCCACCACGTGTCTCCACAAATGGATGGCTCAGATTCAATCTCGGGATTTCGCGAGTTGCGATTCTCCGATGACAAAGTTCTATGTCAACTCAAAACCTCAGTAGCCGATATATCGATGGGTCGCTCGATCCCCACCACGTGTCTCCATAAACGGACGGTCCAGATCGTTCCCAGGACTTTCACCCTAGAGATTTCTCGATCTCCTGTCCACGAGACTTTCGATTTCCCGATTCCCAATGCCTCGATATCTCGATATGTGTCAGGACTCTTGCCCAGCTTGAGAAGGTCTAAACCCCGTGCACCTTCCGGCCGATCCAACGACTGATAGGAATTCTAAATGAGATCCAACGGTTTGCGATCTCCTGGGCTTCTGCGCTTTCTTCCAGTGCTTGGAAAAATTCCAAGTTCTCAAAGGCCTCGACCTTTGTCTTCCTTCTCTGCAAGCTCCACGCTCGAGACTCCTTGCCTACGCATATGAAAACGATGTCTCTCCTGAGCTTCTGGGCCAAATCCTCAAGGGATTTTATGACTACTGTGCCTCTGCAGAGTCTTCATCCATGCAAAGTGCTACCTCTCTTGAGCTTCTCGAACACTCAGACCCCTAAGGGATTTTATCCTTCTTCCTTTTTCCTATAGATGGAGAATATGATGCCCTTCTAGATATTTGTCTCTCAAGCAAACTCTTGTTGAGTCTACCAGGGTTTTCAACAACCCAGTGAATATCCTGCAGTGGATTCTTCCTCTAAGTTCCAGAACTCAAAGAGTTCTCTTTTCTTCTGTCTACACACTTACTCAATGCCCTCCTGGCAGAGTATCTTTTCACAGAACATCCAGCAGTTTTGTCTTCTATGCACTCCTTGCACCTGCTCAATGCCCACTTGGCAGAGCTCCTCATAATCCTTACTGATTCTAGTCCTCCTTAAGAACTCACAGCAGAGTTCTTCTCAATGCACCTATGTTCATATGCTCAATGCCCACTTGGCAAAACTTCACAGAACTCTTCAGAGATTCTGTCTACAACTTTGTCTCTCATACACAGCCTTGCCTTCTGAGGTGTTCATCAACCTCATAGGTCTTTTAATGAGTTGATGATTTTAGCTGTGTGCCCACCTGGCATGTCTTTGTCTGAATCTACAGAGTTCAGATATGCAACCTCTATGCATGGCTATCAGAACCCAAAGTGTTCTGTCACACCCTCCTGGTATGAAGCCTCAAAGACCTTCACCTGAAATCAACCATAATCCTGCAAATGAAAACCTACAACATACATTCATATCATATGAAGAACACTCTCAGACATTCATTTAACACATAATCATGCAAGAAAAACTGCTTCTGTTGTATCAAAATGGAAAATGCCTATATTTACAAGGTGTTCCCGAGCACGGCCTGTAACAAGGTCTTGGCTCCTTCTCCTCTGCTCTCTACTTGCAGATTCTCTTCTATCCCCCTACACACACTCTACTCCTCCTAGAGAGATACAATACATCCCTTTTTACATGAGGGGGCTCTTCGAGCTCTTCCCTACAAATCTCACCTACCCTATTCAATTTTATTGAATGGGTTGTCTAGTCCGCTATCCGAATCTAGCTCCCAGCCTTACAAACATTAAAGGCCTACCATATCCACAACCTACGCAAAGGCAGGGCTTCCCAAATCAACAACTTAAACATTAAATTACATTGAATTCTAAATCAAAATGAGGGCTACACCTCTCTTCAGCCTTGAATGCGTGCACATGATGTGGTTGGCTGGATGGCTGATTGATGTGGAGAGATGCTCCTGCATCACAGATTCCCACCAATATCAATACTAATTGATGGAATATCCATCAGATAATTTGCTTCATTGAGCATAGTCTTTGCAGCTTTCTGGACAGAGATCTTTTTTTTTTAAATTCTCTCTTAGAAGGAGTTTCAGTGTACCATTTAAAATATGATTGAAATATTTTTGAGATAATCATCACTCAATTCTTTTTGTTTTTATACCATTGGAGATTCATCATCAACGTCATTATTATGTGTACCATAAGATTCTTTATCCTTGTTTTGAGAATATTCCTTATTAGAAGTTTTATCCTCCAAACTTCTATTATTAACTTCATCAATTTCAGGAGCAATATTTTCCCTATCTTTCTTATTTGGTACTTAGGATTTTATTTCCATGTATTCTTATTTACTCTTGTTGTCATATTGTGTGAAGCATTTCTTATTGATTGTCTTCTTGAGTTCCAACAGACATGGGCTTTGTGACCATATCTACCACAACTGTAGCATCTCATAGTATAGCAATGTGTAGTAATATGTCCAACATGATTGCAGTTCCAACATCTTACTCTGTTCTTGAACCTACCAACCTTTTTTATTCCATGATGCCTACAATCCAAGGCTTTATGACCATATACATTACAAGAAAAACAATAATTGTTAAATATACTTGCATACCTTCTTTGATTCATCCATGAAGGTGTCTCTCTTCTGAACTTGCTTTGAGGTATATGAGTAGCTTCTGGTTGTCTTTCATCATCTAATCTTATAAATTTTGTAGTGTTGCTTTTATTTCTTGAACGTGAAGAACATGAGTCATACATGCTTTCACTTTTTGCAAATGAAGGAGTTGTGTTAGACATGTCTTCATCTTTTACAAATGAAGGACCTGCATCAGATTTCTTAGGGGTACTGATCTTTTCCTTATTGTATCCAAGGACATATTTGTCATTTGGTGATCTCTTACTATCCAAGATCTCATCCAGGGTCATGGAGCTATTCAATAACTTGTTTTGGGTGTCTGACTTCTCAACCTTCTTTCTAATATTCACAACTTCTTCTTCCATCTCATGACAGGATTCTTCCTTTTTGTCCAACTGGTTCCTTACTACCTATTCTCTCCTTTTGGCTTCTTCAAGTTGGATTTTAAGATTGACATAGATTTCCTTTAGTTCTTTTAGATCTGCAAGGTTTTTTCTTGAGACGTCATCTTCCTTCTTTTCTTCTTTTGTTTGACAGATTTCATTTTTCAGTCTCTTGATTTTGTCTTCCTTTTCTTTTGTTAGATCAACAACTTTTGTTTTCAATTTTTTGATCTCTTCTTCTTCGTTTCTAACTAAATCTTTTTCTCTGATATGATTTCCATTTTTTCTTTGAACTTTTCTTTTATTTCCAGGATATGCTTCTGATTTCTAAGATCATCATCTTCCTTCTCCTTTTATTTTACTTGACTAATTTCTTTCTTCAACTTCTCGATCTCCTCTTCTTTCTCTTCTAACTGATTGTCCTACTCATATATTATCTTTTCACTATCCTTGAGCATTTTCTTTATTTCCAAGACATGCTTTTGACTCTTTTCTAGAAATTCTTGAGAGTAGTCATGAAGATAGCTATAGTCTGATTCATTATGGTGATAAATGTATTCATAGAGACTCCAATCAACCTTTTGTTTGGACCTTGATAGTTCTTCTTCTTTACTTATAGAGGAGGATTTAATATCACTACTATTGTAGTCGAAATATTGTGGAGAGTCCTTACTTTTATTGATGGCTGAGTCTTCATCTTCATCCTTGATAGGAATGTCTTATGTGTCTTCATTTTTTATTTGATACATCTTTTCTAATTTTAGCTATAAGTCCTTAGAGGATGTGCATAGTCCTATGCATGCCTTGACTGTATCTGATAATCCATTGAGAAGAATCTTCAATGCCACTTCATTGTTCTTCCTTTCTCTTATTTGGACTGTAATTTTGGATAGATTATTTGATGTAGTTAAGTCCCAGGGCTTGCTTACTACTAAATTACAAACCTTGAATCCTTTTGACTTAAATTTTTTTTTCATATTTTCTTTCCATGAGGAATAATCTGTTCCATCGAATAAAGGAGCTTCAATTGCGGAGAGAGACATGTGTCCACCCATTTCTTCAGGATCTTCCTTCCAGTGTTTAAACTGTGTTTTAAGGAACCTTCGCTCTAATACCAATTGAAGAACACACCACCCAAACTAGGGGGGGGGGGGTGAATTAGTGTGTGGACTATTCTAACTTTTTCTTCTTTCAAGTTACCAATTAAAACATAATTGAATAGATTAATAACAATCAAATCATAATCAAAATGGACACAAAGACACCATATGTTTGTATAAGATTTTGTATAATTGATATGAACATAGTAATATGAATATATGTGAAAGAGGATTTTCTTTTAGCACCAACTAATTATTTCAGCACCAACTAAAGTAAGGAGCACCAACTCCTCGGAGATCACCAACTCTCAGCCAAGACCCATCTTGGCACAAGACCCAACTTGTTGATAGAACCCAGTGTATCCAACTAGAGTTTATTCAACTCCAGTAGAGGTGATCCATTATAGAATCAATTCAATCTTATGATCAGAGGTATATCATAAGACACTCATCACTGCATTTCATATTCTTTCTGTAATTCACATTTTATTTCCTTTGATATCTTCTTGGAACCTGCTTCAGATTTTTATCTTCTATTCTAAAGTACAGAGACTCCACTCTTCTCAAAACTCTTCCTTGATTTTACACTCTTCAAATGGTGTGAGTCTGACACAACTGTGTCCCTTCGTTTGGACCATCACACCTCTTCGATTAATCAATTTTAATTATTGTTTATTCATTTTACCATGAAGGTTTTTCATAAATTGATCACAGTCATGGATCAATTTAATCCTTTATACTCGATCCCAAATCTTTGTAAAATTCACAGAGACCAGATTTTGTGGAGGTGCTTCCTTCAAACCATCACATATGACTATGCATTACAGAACCACGGGTTTTACCAACTATAACAACATATTGTAATTTCCCTTTAAAAACCCTTATAGCATATGACTAACTGTGGTGATCAAAACCTAAGTAAGACAAGCTCTTGAGCATTTATCATTTCAACGGATTATGATTCAATCTTCTAATGATATGGACAACTACCTTTTACTCTGGGTCTTTAGACTTCAGATATTTTAGATCCTAACCCATTCTTATCTCTGAAGTGATCACATGTTGTGTGAGTCATCAACGATGGAGACCACTTGTTGTCGGTAAACATTTCCACTTACACTATCCTTCCACTGAGTAGATCGACGGTCGAGGACGCTCGCGAAGTGATCTCCAGATTGGACGTCTCATGTTCAGTTCGAGTCTACAGCATTCAGAACTTCGGGACATTAGGCGAGTGCGGTGGTAAAAACTCCCAAAGCTAAACTCCTAGAGTGATGTAACTGCTTATGTCACTTGATGATGTGTCATGAGTCAAGTAGTTTCCACGTGTCACTCATATTCATGATTTTCATGTACCTAAAATGTTGAATCAACTTGACACTTGTCAGTGTCTGATTACACCATGTGTCATTGCTGACATAGTCTTGCTGACGTGGATCCTCATGTGGCACATGCTCTTCTCCTGGATCTAATGGCTATCCAAACTCTCATTGTTTCTTAGATCAACAGTTGAGAGAAACTTCAGACATTCATCCTTCGAGACTTCATAAATTTTGACATTTGAAAACTCTCGAATACGATATCGCCGAACTGATCGGACGATTAATGTTTTTGCGGAGACAAATCAATGGTCAAATTTTTTCACTCATCATTTCACTGCTAAATCTGACAACTATGACTTAATCAAGCATTGAGATGGATGGCCACCATTTTCTCCAGATCTTCAGACTCCAGAGATATCAACTCCCAAACTCCTTCTTTCCTCTATGTGTTATTCTTCCAGAGATGACAAACGACTGACGTGTGTCCCTCTCTTAATCAACGATCGAGAATAGTCCCAAAGCGATCTTTCAGATCGAACAACTTATGTCTGTTTTGAGACTCTGGGTATTTCAAATCTCAAACTAACGGAGCGTAATTTCCTCACATATTTAGACCCATAGTGAAGGATGTTCGTTCGATCAGGATCTAGGATCGATGGCTCGATCTGTCCTACAATGTAGCTCTTGTAGTTTTATCATGTCCTTCCACTTTAACACGATCCGACGACTAACAAGTATCGGATTTGATCTGATGGATGATGGTACCTTTTGGCCTCGCTTATCCTATCCTTCCATAGTGAGATGATATGACGGCTCTGGAGGTTCTCAAAGTAGATCAATGGTTGACGATGATTGAAGAGCTACAACTTGCAAGTGATTTAATTTTCCTTTCAATCTCCGCAATCTATCCATGTCGTAGATTTTGCAATTGCACATTCAATGGTCACAATTTAATTTGACTTAAACTGATTGTTAGTTGGATCAACCATAGTCCTATATCATTGAAGTTGTGTAATCTGATGATCTAGACGGATTGCAGGATTGTAACTAGCAAGTGGTTTAATTCTTCTTTCACTCTCTGCAATTCATTCCTGTCGTTGATGGCTTGTAGATCCGACGATCACTATATTTCAACATTCCTCAATCCTATGGTCACTCATTTGATTGATGGACATTGTATTAGACGATCAACATGGTCAACCTCTTGATCAGACGGCTGCTGAGGCTTCTCACTCTGATCGGATGGTTGTTGAGGCTTCTCACTCTGATCGAACAGTTGCTAAGCTACGCCTTTCCTTCTAAGTTTTGATCTCTGTGTTTGCTAACCCTCTTGAGATTTTATCATAGGAACATTGTTGATCCTGTCGTGATCAACAATAATCACGAATTTCTTCTGCTACCTGGTACACTATGAAATGCACTCCTCCTTCTGAGCTATGATCTTCAAACTATTTGCTTCTCTTGTTTTCTCCTCTTCCTAAGCTTGCGCTGTCAATATCTGCACATTGTTTGACATCTTCTGCTAACTGATATACTTGTTAACATCAATGGCAATCTCATATGAGGTAATTCCTCAATATATCCAACACATTCGACCTAGACAAAGTTATTTATATTCACCGGTAGTGATGGTTATGAAGAAGGATGGTTCATGGAATATGTATCCATATTGTTGGAAATTCAACAAAATTACCATCAAAGATAAAAATAAAAAAAAACTTGTCACTGAGGAATTATTAGATGAATTGCATGGAGCAATTTTCTTTACTAAATTTGATCTTCGTTTAGGATATCATCAAAATAGAATGAGGCAGGAAGACATTCCCAAAACATCCTTTAGAACACATGAAGTTTATTATGAGTTTTTGGTTATTCCATTTGGACTTGCTAATGCACCTTCAACATTTCAAAGCTTGGTGAATTCTATTTTCAAACCCTTCCTTAGAAAAATTGTGTTAGTATTTTTAGATGACATACTAATCTACAAAAAATATTGGGAAGAGCATGTACAACATGTTGACAGAGTATTACAACTTTTGGAAGAGAAACAACTTTATGCAAATCTTTCCAAGTGTTCCTTTGAGGTTAAGAAAGTGGAATATTCTGGTCACATTGTATCTCATGAAGGCGTAAAAGTGGACCCTATCAAAATTAAATCTATTAGGGAATGTTCAATTCCTAAAACATTGAAGAAACTTAGAGGATTCTTAGGATTTAAAATCTATTACCACAAGTTTGTCAAGAAATATGGTAAAATAGCAGAACCTCTAATAAAATTATTAAAGAAGGAAACATTTTCTTGGACTCAAGAAGCAACCAAATATTTTGAAAAACTTGAGGCTATGTGTAAAACTCATGTTCTGGCCACACCTAACTTCACAAAAACATTTATTCTAGAGTGTGATGTCTTAGGCCATGACATCAGTGTCATCTTACTACAAGAAGGAAGGCCCCTTACTTTTGAAAGAAGCCAAATTAAAGGGAAAAACTTACTCAAACCCATTTATGAAAAAGAAATGTTGGCCATACTATATGAAGTTAAGAAATGGCACCCTTACCTACTAGGGAGACACTTCAGAGTAAAAATATATCATGATAGATTGAAGTACTTCTTAGAGAAACAATTATCTTCAAAAGAGGAACAAAAATGGGTTACAAAGATGCTAGGTTATGACTTTGACATTATCTACAAGAAAGGAAAACATAATATTGTGGCAGATGCACTTTTAAATAAAGAAGAAGAAATAGCGGGTTTCTTATGTGATATTTATATTCCACAATCTGATTGGGTAGAAGAAACAACGATATAATGGAATAAATATCAAGAGGTATAAAAGATCATTCAATAACTACAAGAGCACCCCAATGCAGTAGATAAATTTGTATGGAAAAATGAGTTGTTTTGTATCATGATTGCCTATATTTATGTAAGAATTCCCAACTCAAACAAAACTYCTTATGAAATTACCCACTTCTCCTATATGAGGACATTAAAGGTTCTTGAAAACTTACCATAGGATCAAGAAGGATTTTTTTTGTGAAGGTCTTAAAACGGATGTTAATTTTTTTTTTTAAATGTGTGGTCTTCCAATAGAATAAGGGAGATATAATCAAGACACCAAGTCTCCTACAACCGCTAGCTATACCAAGTCAATGTTGGGAAGACGTTCTAGTGGATTTTATTATAGGTTTACCCAAATATGAATGAAATAATTTCATCATGGTAGTAGTGGATCGACTAAGAAAGTATGCCCATTTTTTCTCTCTTTCTCAACACTTTAAAGAAAGTATAGTAGCCAAAAAATTCATGGAAATAATTCAAAATCTATATTAAGTCCCCAAGATTATTGTAAGTGACAGAGATCCAATTTTCACTAGAAATTTTTGGAGTGAATTATTTTCTTGTTTGTGTACTCAATTTCCTCACATCTAATCTTACCATCCTCAATCTAATGGGAAAACTGAAAATGTGAATAAATGTCTAGAAGGATACCTTTGTTGGTTTGCATCTATAAACATACACAATGAGTCAAATGGTTTCCCTTGGTAGAATGGTGGTACAACACATCCTTCCATACATCATCAAAAATGTCCCCATTTATGGAAATTTATGGATACATCCCCCATTCATCACATTGACCTTCAAAGAGACTATATAGGTTCAGCTAGTGGAGGACCACATAGGGCACCAACAAGAGGCTCTCAAACTATTGAAGGACAACTTGGTTATGACAGAAAATAATATGAAACAACAAGAATATAAACATCATAGTGAAATGGGATTTGAAGTGGGGGATTAGGTATTTCTTAGGATAC
>JASDQU010308938.1:4646-16205 GCA_032191745.1 Picea mariana | reverse complement strand
CATCTTGGCAATTTTTTTCTAGCTTTTAGGGTCCTAAACTTCCGGGGTCATTTTGAGTCCTTAAACAATGTTTTTTGGGCCTGACATAGACACATTGTACTTAAAATATGAGTGTGATGGAATAATGTGTATTCCTCAGATATACCTTTCCAATGGGCTATCATACGCCTAAAACAGAGATCGTATGCAAAATTTACGACCCTGGGAAGTTGATGTATCAACTTACCCCAACGGGGCCCACATGACTTTTGGCGCTTCATCTCCTAGGGTTATGTTTTGGATGTCTAGGGTTTTGGAATTCATGTTTGATGTAAAAATTCCTATAGAGCCTCATTGTACTAACCTTCTTGAAAATGAGCATAGCCACCACATCTCTTCTCATAGATAAGTTGCCACCATTCTAGCAAGCTTGTTTTAGTTTTCATTTTATAGTTTAGCATATTTCTTATTTAATAGAAGTAAAGTTTTATTGTATATCTGTTATTATTCACTATGTCTCTATGTTCATATTATAGATCTATTTTTTCATCTAGTTCCACTCATAAATCTGGATCAGTGTTATCAGAGTGGTCTTCTCCTTGTCATTTTTAGTGCATGTCCCCGACGAGGTCAAAGTATAGAGAATTGGGTCTTGAGATTATTTCTCTTGAGAAAACATTCTCTCGCATGCCCAAGAACCCTTTAATGGTGGGAGAAAATAAATATGATGGGAAATTATATCCTTTCCAAATGTTTCTCGAGGAATCCCTCGAGCGACAAAGGAACGAGATGATGGATAAATTTGCAAAAATCCTTCGACGGTTGCCAAAAAGTGACGCATCTACCTCAAGCGAAGGTGTCATCCCCTTGAAGGTACAGATAAATTTTGATATTCCTATATTTGAAGGTCAAATAGATGTCGATGTTGTAGATAAATGGTTAAACCTCCTAGAAGGGTATTTTTCTTTCCACAACATTTTCGATAGAGAAAATATTACATTTGTGCTCCTCAAGGTTGTCCCCCATGTGAAATATTGGTGGGAGACTTTTTGTGAGCAAAAGGAAATGGATGGATCTCCATTATTTGTAGTTTCACCCACTTGGGGATCCTTCAAGGATGATGTTAAGGAAAATTACTACCATGCTGGAAGTTATGACGAATTATATATAAGATGGACCACACTACGATAGGAAAGGGCCCAAACAGTGCCAGAGTTCACCAATGCCTTCCATACCTTGTGCACCAAGTTGGGTATCAAAGACTCTGAGTGACATCTGGTGCTCAAGTACTATAGTGGTATGCATACATACATCCATACATAAATGGAATTTCTAGACATTTCATCCTCGGGCACGGCCTATCAATATGCTATCAAAATAGAACAGAAGCTTAAACAAAAGACGTGACAGTTTGGGTCTGCAAACCCCTCAAAGGAGAAGCAGAGAAAAGACATCCCAAACTTGAAAAAAAAAGGGAAAAGAAAGGATGGGCAGCCTTAGGAAAACCATTCCAAACTGCAAGAAAAGAAGGACAATGGGAAGATAAATAAAGACACTAGGAAATGGTGTGAGTTCCATAAGAACCTCTGGAATAACATCGTTGAATATCGCTCAAAGTAGTCATTGGTGGCCGAGATGAAATCATTTGATTCAAATGTAGGCTTTGACTTTCAGTCAAAACCAGAAAAAGAGAGATGAATCATTGATGCAGAACTCAGTGCCATCATTTCTACCACCACCAAGGTCCATTCTAATGAACTTGATGAACTATAGGAAGGTGAGCACCTCTTTCATTCACAAATGTGCGTGAAGGGTATTCCACTGCAATTCATCATTGATAGAGGTATCCAAAAGAACATAATCTCAGTAGAGGTCATCCAGTAGTTGGCTATGCTGACATCACCACACCTATAATCATTCACCATCGGATGGCTCTTCCAAGGGAGTGATCTTCACATCATCCAAAAATGTTGTCTGGCCTATGACATCAAGCCCTTCAAAGATGAGGTATTGTATGATGTCACCCCCCTTGAAGTTTGTGATGTTATTTTGGGCCAATATTATTTATGGAAATGTCA
The DNA here is from genome assembly GCA_032191745.1 of Picea mariana. Taxonomy (NCBI): domain Eukaryota; kingdom Viridiplantae; phylum Streptophyta; class Pinopsida; order Pinales; family Pinaceae; genus Picea; species Picea mariana. The sequence continues at coordinate 14,148 of JASDQU010308938.1, read as the reverse complement.
TGTTGTATAAGAGTCTAGGACTCGTAGTGTTATTGTTACTTTGGACAGGAAATTATACAGGATACCAAAGGTAGTCCCATATACCACCATTTCCTTGATCTCTTCCAAGCAATGTATGAAGGTCATATCTCAGACCGGGAAGTTTATATTCTTTTTTATTCATGCTAAGAGTGAGAAGAAGGTTGTAGCCACATTCATGACTTCTGCGACAAGTCTCTCCACATAGTAGAAGCAAGTAGATTTAAAGGTCCTGGAAGAATACAAAGACATATTCTCCTCGACCACTTGGGTACCTTTGCATTGTTAGGTCAAGCACTCAATCGATCTGACTCTTGGTACACCCCTATCTAATGGGCCAGTATATCTCCTCTCTCTTTCATAAAATGAGGAAATCAAGAGCTAGATCCAATATTTTCTCGAAAAGGGGCACATTTGCTAAAGCTCATCACCTTGTGGAAGCCCAATTGTGCTTTTGCAAAAGAAAGAAAGGTCTTTGTGACTTTGCATTGATTATCAGACCCTAAATAAAATTACAGTCAGGAATCAGTACCCAATTCCTTGAATTGACGATCTACTTGACTAACTCAAGGGGAAAAAATACTTCAATAAGATTGATCTGAAGTCTGGCTACCACCAGGTCCCAATAAAGAAGATCGATGTATGGAATAATTCCTTCAAGTTCAAATAAGGTCTTTTTGAATGGTTGTTCATGCCCTTGGGCTTGAAAAATTCCCCAAAACATTTCATGAGGATGATGGATGATATCTTACGACCTTCACCAATTATTTTGTGGTAGTGTGATTGGATGACATACTCATCTTCAACAAGAATTGGGCGGAACACTTGCAACACATTCAGTAGGTTCTACACACTCTGCAGCAACACAAGATATATGCAAATTTTGAAAAATGTTCCTTCGAAATGAACATGCTCTAATACCTAGGCTACATTGTGGATGAGCATGGGGTGCCTATCAATCCAGCCAAAATATAGGTCATTCATGACTGGCCAGCCCCGACCACACTCAATGAGCTCTTGAGCTTCTTAGGCCTTTCCAATTTCTATCGCAAGTTCATGTTGGGATTCTCCCACATTGCATGGGCCCTTATCCATGTGACCATTGGGTGGTGGAAAGGAAAAATTTGCGTGGGGCCATTCGTAACAGAAAGTGTTCTATGATTTGAAGCAATGCTTGTGCTCAGCCTCGATACTCTCATTACCCAACCTACAACAGTCAATTGATATTGAGACAAATGCTTCAGACTATGTTGTGGGATTTTTTCTCACTCAACATGGACATCATGTGAACTATCATAGTGAGACACTATCAGATATTTTCTATAAGTACCCCACTTACAAAAAAGAAATGCACTACATTGTACAAGCCTTCTACCAGTGGAGGAAATACATTCTCAGGAAGAAGACAGTCATCCACTATGATCATAAGCCTCTGCAGTTCATGCAGACACAAGGAAAATTGTAGAATAAACGTCACCAAAAGTGGTCCACATAATTGCAACGGTTCCATATCAACATAAAGTATAATATATGGAGCACCAACTACGTCACTAACTACCTTAGCTGACCTCCAGTTTCCACACTAACCATGATACTACACTCCTACAGACATGAGACCTCTGGATGGCCCTAAATATATGAGCGAGATCATGACTTCACCATTACCTACTAGATGTTGGGCACAAACACAGTTGTTGTTGATTTTCATCTACAGGACGGTTTGTTGTGCCATCTAGGCCATCTCTTCATTCCATCAAGCGAGAAATTGAATCTCATTTGGGAAGCTCACTATAGTTGGGTGGTAGGATACTTTAGCGTAGAGAAGACAATGGTAGTGTTGTAGCAACATTTATGTTGGCCAAAACTCTGACGTAATGTCAACAAGTATATCAGGTCCTGCATGGCATACGCCATTGCCAAACTGACCATTAAGAAACAAGGCATGTACACCCCTCTGCCTACTCCTCACAGGCCCTTGGAATGCACATCGATGGACTACATGTCGGGTCTTCCTTCAACCAAGTAGGGAAATGACTCTACATTTGTGGTTGTTGATCTATTTTTGAAGATGGCGATCATAGAAAATTTTAGGGGCAAAACTTCTCCCATGGGCGAAATCTATCCCCTTCAAATTTTGGTAGGGCGAATTTTATATATTAAAAATATATATATATTAATCCCAATTCACCCCCCTTTTATTTTTAAAAAAATATTAATTATATATTCATCCCAAAATTAGCGATTGAAATTTAAATATTAATTACATTTTCACCTTCGAAAAATGGTAGTCATTCTTACTTTAACCCTATTTCTGGGAGTAGCCATCGATCTTCCCGGGTTTTTGCCCACAATTTTAGTTTTTTCACAAGTCCAAGGACCATGATTCTCCTCAATTTTGGAATGGCCATTGGCCTTAGGGTTTTGTCTCCCATCGATTTGGAGTTTTTAGTTTTACACAGGATGCCCTCGATTTGGAGTTTTTACATGAATTTTTGGTCATGGGTTTCGGAAAAAAAATTCCTCAATTTGATGGTGATTCACAATATTAATATATCCAAGTGGTTTGAATTGAAATATTCAGCCACACCTAGCTTGAAATATTCAAAGGCCAAGTTCCAACTCGAGGAGGAGAAAGCATTGCCAAACTTTGCAAATTACAAGAGGAGAAAGCGTTGAGTTCTTGCCATCTTCCCGATCACTCTGTGTCAATGTTTCTGGTTGCCAAACTAGCCCCTGCAGCACCTTGAATATTGATATCGGTTAAGTCATACTTGTGGCTTCTGATCCCTCTCTACAACTTTTGAAATTTGTCACGACTGCGCAGGAATAATTTTAATATCTTATCATTTATGGGCTCATGGTTATCCACTCCGCTAGTAGCAAAGTTGTTCTGGGGATTCATTAAGTGCATATGCTAGTAGGGATTATCCTGATCAGTGATAGAGCACACCCAACCTATAGGATAGCATAGGCTTTAGGTCATGACGATTGATTGTTTTGTTTAGTGATTGGAGTAGATTAGTAGTTGTATGTAACGTGTTTAGGTTTTTGATCTTACCCACAATTTGGATAAATTACTTGGGTGTTTTTAAATCATTATCACAAGCTGGTGATGAAACACAGTGTTTTAGCACCGTTTTCCCAATTCTCATTTCTTGTGTGTTTCCATAAATGTCGCACAAGTGTCATCCTGATCACTGATAGAGCCCACATCCCCACACAGACTCCAGGATAGCAGAGGCTTTAGGTCATCATGAGTGATTGTTTAGGTTAGTGACTGCGAATTGGAGTAGATCAATAGTTTTTTGTTTCAGTTTTTGAGCTTACTCAAAGACTACAGTTTGGATAAATTATTAAATTACCTAGGATTTTTTAATCATTCTCACAACTTGGTGTTGAAACACAATGTTTCAACATCATTTTTATGATGCTCATTATTTGTGTGTTTCCACGCACATCGCACAAGTGTCATCCTGATCAATGATAGAGCCCACAACCCCACCCAACCTCCAAGATAGCAGAGGCTTCAATTCATGATGAGTGATTGTTTGGGTTAGTGAAATTGGAGTAGATCATTAGTTCTATGTTTTAGTTTTTGAGCTTATTCACAGACTATAGTTTGAATAAATTATTAAATTACCTGGGTGTTTTTAAATCATTCTCACAAGATGGTGTTGAAACATGGTGTTTTAGCACCATTTTCCTAATTCTCACTGCTTGTGTGTTTCCACGCACGTCACACAAGTGTCATCATGATCAATGATAAAGACCACATCCCCACCCAGCCTCCAGGATAGCAGAGGCTTCGAGTCATGATGAGTGATTGTTTGGGTTAGTGCTTGCCAATTGGAGTAGATCGATAGTTCTGTGTTTTAGTTTTTGAGCTTACTCATAGACTACAATTTGGATAAATTATTAAATTACCTGGGAATTTTTTAATCATTCTCACAAGATGGTGTTGAAACATGGTGTTTCAACATTGTTTCCCAATGCTCATTGATTGTGTGTTTCCACGCACCTCACACAAGTGTCATACTGATCAATGATAGAGACCACAGCCCCACCCAGTCTCAAGGATAGCAAAGGCTTCAAGTCATGATGAGTGATTGTTTGGGTTAGTGATTTCCAATTGGAGTAATCAGTAGTTCTGTGTTTCAGTTTTTGAGCTTACTCATAGACTACAATTTGGATAAATTATTAAATTACCTGATCATTTTTAAATCATTCTCACAAGATGATGCTGAAACATGGTGTTTCAGCAAAGTGTTTGAGCACCATTTTCCCAATTCTCATTGCATGTGTGTTTCCACTCACAAATGTCATCAAGAAAATGGAAATACAAGGGAAAATGGAAATGGAAATACAAGGAAATCACATAACTCAAGAAAAATGAGACTTATAATCTTTGTCTTCTCTTTTCTATTGATATTCAATGAGTTGAAGTTCTCTTTTACATTTGGCAAGAAGAAGCCATGAATAGATCTTAGATCTATTTATTTATACAAAAATTTCTTAACCAAAAGTAGTTAGGCATTCCACATTCTTTGTTCTCAAAAATAGCATATAATCAAAACTAAAAGATACAATGCATATTTTTCTGAATTTTTTGAGATTTCTTCAGTTTGTTGGCACTTCACTTGTCCTTTATTTTCTCAATGCTCACGGATGTACTTGGTTTTTTCTTATCATTCAATTGAGCATGCATTTCCATTAATGCCACAACAAATTTGGAACGTTTGACATTTTCATTCAACTCAAATGCGAAAACCTTTTTGTGTACCAAAGGTATTTTCTCTTGAATTTTCACCACTGCTTGTGTTGTAACCTGATGTTGTAAGCTTGGTTTTACCAAAAGATCAGTTATCATTTGTAAATCAACATGATCTATCTGTTGGATAGCACTTTGTATACTCTCTCTATTTTTATTTGAATTCTCTTTGCTCCTTTCAATCTCTATTTGTCCAAGTGTATCAAGGATAGCACTACCATCAAACTTAGCCATTTCCATTTCTAGAGTTGAGAAAGTGTTAAGGAAAGCTTCCTTTGATTCTCTAGCCAGCTTCTTACGTTCTTCAAGATTTTTTTCTCGAACCTTTAAATCCATTTCTCCCTTTATCTTCTCATACTGTGAAAAAGGGGCAAGCCCAGGTACATTGATTTTTTGTCTCCATACTATAAATTCTTGGAATTTGGACCTGGATGTATAGGCTTCTGTATATTTTTCATGAATATTCTTCAAGAAATTATTAATCACTTGATAATGTCTTTGAATAATATACATATTTTGGTATAGGTCTTGTTGGACAGTTTCCATCTTTCCATTTATTTCAGATGCTTCCTTCTTAAATGCAGTGATATTCATTCTTGTGTTCTCAAATAAAGTTATTTGAGATTGCAATTGCTCTATTAACATGTCTCTCTAGGAAAGCAAAGTATTTCTCACCCATTGATTTTTAACACTTAATTCCAGTTTGTCTTCTAACTGCTTTATCTGCTGCTCAAAACCCTGTTTGTTTTTCTATGTATCAAAATTGATTTTATTTCTAGAAGTCATTTCCATCTATTGCATATCATTATGCAATTGTTAAACCAAAAGACTCTTTTGTTCCAGTTGTTTTGTGAGATTATCCACTGACCACTAGTTAGCAGTTGCAAAGGCTCTCAATGAGTCTGCAACTTCTTTTGCAAATTCAGGGTCACTCTGTCCCTGTCCATCATATATCATTTTATTTTTTTTGGTAATTGCTCCTTATTTCTGTTGAGCTTCCTTTCTTACGATAGCCTTCCTTTTTTGTTGAAAAATAAATTTGATGGAGGAATTTATTCAAGATGAATAGGTGTGAGTTCATATATATTAATAATCTTTGAACCAGGTAACTTAAAACATATTGCTAGATGATTTAATGATGGTATGGGAGAACTAAGGGCATTAGATCCTTTTGGGTTTGTGGCATATTTCACTGGAGTTTCAGTATTTTGCGATGAGAAAGGAAAAGTATAACCATGATTCATCAAAGCCTCAAATGATGCTAATAAGTTTTTCTCATCTTTACCTAGTACTGATATTATTGCATCTTTGGATAATGTACCTAAGCTCTTCTCCCCTTCCTTAGCCTTGTCCTCAGGAAATCTATGTTTCTTGGGCTCTATCAATTCTATCACATGTAAAGTTGGATTTTTTTCTCCCTGCAAGACCTTGGGTAGACTATTCCTTCTATGCTTATGAAAAATGAGGAATCTTGCCTATTGATCTTGAGGTAAATTTTGAAATCTTCTTTCAACTTCATCATATGATCTTACTCCTCTGAAAACTTTATCATAGGGGGAATCTTCATGTATATATATTTTCATATTGAATTGAGAAAGATGATTTTAAACCACCCTATGAGGATCATGCCTTTTATACTCAATATCAACCAATTTGATATCTTCTAAGGCTGAAGCCATGGATGATTTTAAGGATGGAAATTTATTTTTAAATGTAGAAACCTTGGTGAATCTTAGTAATCCTTCATATGGAAACTATAAATGTTTGGCGATATTTTTGTAAAAATATTCAAATTTCTAAGGATTCTATATAGTTTGTATAAAATTTTGGTGTTTTTTAAGGGAAAATAATTTTATCCTATAGAATTTGGAAAAATCATTTTTAGAATAGAAAATATTTTTTAGGGAAAAACCATGGAAAATTAGCCCATGAGAAAAATTTAGCCCCTAAAATCATCCCTGGATGAAGCTTCAACCTTAGCATGTCCAAAATCAGATAACTAAAACATGCTAACATGTATGGGAAAGGTTGGCCACACTCTCTTCTGTSTCGCCTTCAATTCTTTATTTATTCCTCCTGATATTGTTTGATAAGCTACTTCTCAGCAAACCAATCTGTCAGGTAGGAACCTAGGGAGAGYATGCAGAGATAAATAAYAGTYGAACACTCTAATATAAGAAAAAAAWATCCTCAACATACCAATCTGTGATAGCACCCAAATTTCCAATGATATGTTATGAAATTATGGGGGGAGGTTGTCCATAGATAGCTTCATGAATTGGAATTACTACATTATGAAAATCTTCATAGAAGAAGTCCTTTGAATTTTCCTCCCATAATTTAGAGTGATAAAAATGTATGGGCTCGGTGCTAGTCGAAGTCCAGCTCCAATTCATGAGAGGAAATGGAGTCCTGAAACAGATTGCATCCATAATGAATGCAAACATATAAAAGGGAGCATGTTCTCCTTTATATTTTAGCATCTTGTATTCCACAATTTCCTTGGATAAATTGTCTTATAACATTTTTCCCCAATAAAAAGTGTAACCCTCAACAACCTCATGGATTATGGGAACCCATTCTACAGTAAAATGCGCACGATTTTTCCTATTGAACATTCTATAGAGAATCATGGCAATATAAATGATATGAGCATCACATGATGTTGTATAATATACACCATGGGTATCAGAATTGAACTTTATTGGATTACCTCACTAGGTTTTCACTATGTCGTGGATGGTTCTATCATATTTAGTGCATTCCTCATCCTCAAACTTCAATATAAATGATGAATTGTAGGTATATTTGGGTTTCTAAGATAATTTAAACATTACTTGAATATACTCGGGTCGAAAAGAGCCGATGAAGGTCTTCTGGTGACTAAAGATGCTTCTTGTTGGGATATCCACATGTTTCAGGGCCCATCCTATCATATCAGTGTAAGGCATAAGTTTAGGCCGAGCAACAACTTTATGTAATTTGTGTTCAAAAACATAAGTATTCCAATAGAGGACACACACCTTTAGCAACCACTCACACAACCAGATCAAATATCAACAAACCAACATTTTGAAGTGGTAAAACCCCTACAGGGAAACATCCACGAGCCCAGCCAACGTGGCCACTTGGAGCATTTTATTAATGCAAAAGAAAAATATTGCAGAGATATTTTACAAGAGATTTTCTCACAATCAATTATCGGAAAATGAACCTCCATGCTCTTTAAATAGATATCATGGACCAATCGGGTGTTAAGCCATGGATCAATGGTCGTTAAGATCAAGAAAAATATGAATTTTCGGATCACTCTATGTCAGGAACATATCGTGACCATCGAATTTCCTAAATACAAATGCATACTAATGGATACTAAAGAAACACACTAAGAAACACAACTTTAACTAATGACAAATTAGACCAAGTAGATCTTAACTAACTCATAAGTGTCTAAATATCCTAGCATCCCCCCTTTAGAACAACTTGGGATAGGATTGAAGGATTTACAATATGACACAATAGGAGAAGGAAGGAGGCATTAGAGAATATCCCCCCTTAATGAAAACTTCATGAACTCCTAATATAGATCGAAGTTTGGAAAACTTCGCTTCTGTAAGAGAATTTGTGAAAATGTATGCAACTTGATCTTTTGTAGCGAAAAAGAGCACTTCAATAACTTGATCATGAATGATCTTTCTGATGAAGTGCATGTGTATCTTGATGTGTTGGTTGCACTGATGTTGAACTGGGTCTTTGGTGAGCTTAATGGCACTATGATTGTTGCACCAAAGGCTGGTCGGATGTTTCTTCTGGAATTCAAACTCTGAAAGGATCTGTCAAAGCCACAAGGCTTCCTAACTTGAATTTATTGTTGCTCGATACTTTGCTTCTACTGAAAAAAGTGAAATAGCATGTTTTTTCTTACGGCCCCAAGTGCCAGGTCTTGAACCAAGGCCGAAAACATAACTTGCAGTAGACTTCTGATCATTAGGGTCATCGGCCTAATCTGAATCAATAAAACCAACCAATAAAGGAGTCTCCCCTGAACTATAATGTATCTCAAAATGAAATATACCATGGACAAACTGAAGTATCCTTTTAGCTTCTTTCCAATGGATTTCATGGGGTGTTTGAATATACTAGGAAACAAGACCAACAGTAAAGGAAATATCAGGACGGGTGTGAGTGAAGTATAAGAGGCCACCAACTAATTGACAATACAGGGTGGCATCAACTTCAGAAGAAGTACAGGTGGCAGTAAGATTGATTCCATACTAGAAGGGAGAATGGGTTGGTTTACAATCATCCATGTGAAAACGATGAAGAAGGTCACAAGCATACTTATACTGGAAAAGAAAAATTCCTTTATTGGTTTGCAAAACTTGGAGGTCAAGGAAATAGTGTGAAAATCCTAAGTCTGTCATTTCAAATTTCTTCTTAAGGTTGGTTTTCACATGGTTTAAAAGTTTTGAGTCACTACCAGTAAGGATAAGGTCATAAACATAAAGAAAAAGGATTATGAGATGGCTTCCTACTTTCTTAGTATAGACATTAGGGTTAGAATGGCATCTAGAGAATCCGATGTCAATAAGAAAGTTGTCCATTTTGGCATACTAAGCTCAAGGAGCTTGCTTAAGACCATAAAGAGAATTTTTTAAGGTGATCAACAAGGCTAAAGTCATTTTGGACATAGCCAGGAGGTTATTCCATGTAGAT
>JASDQU010308937.1:64378-92627 GCA_032191745.1 Picea mariana | reverse complement strand
ATAACCCAAGGGGAAACTCTTCTCTTCATCATGCTGCTCAGGATGGATAATTTCCTTATGAAAATATTCATTAATGGATAGAGGACAGGGCTCAACTGCATGCTCTTGGAAATCCTGCACATCTATCTTAGAATCTGACTCGTAGCTATCATATACAGGATGGGTGCTCCTCTGGTCAACAAACTGTAATGTGGGGCTCTGATTCTCTTCATATGAATAATCATCGAAGCTAGGGAAAATAGGCATCTTAGGAGCAGAAGGCAGGGCCTCTACAACTATGAAATCTTCAATACTATCATCATCAGTAGGTATTTCAAGAACATCCTCTTCAAGAGATAGGAAATCCTCAGCGCTTTCTCTAGATTCCAACCTTTCTAGTTTGGAAGAGATATATTTAATCATTTCCATTACTTCACACAGAGCATCTTCTTCTTCCTGGTCCTCACCCTTACAGCCTGTGTAAGAAGAAACTATATCTTGAAATAGTCATTATATCCCTCACAATAGCTATGACAAATTAACTTAGAGGGATAAAACTTCTGACAATGAGCATTGAAAGTTGCATAAAACTTCCCCAGGGAGGAGATGCTAGCAGGGGGTAAAGAATGATATCACTCACGAGCATCCCCTGCTAACGAGAACAAGCACATATTCATCAATACATCCTCATGATGTATCTCCCACTGGTGCATGAGTTCATGAAACTCATGGATATGTTGAGCAAGATTGTCCTCCTTACGCTCTCTAAATATAGGCAAATAAAATTTCCATTGATTTGGAGCAAGAACAACATTGGGAAAACTAGGGACAATAGATAAATTAAAGGGAGCAAACCTCCGAGCCAGGACTTTTTCCATTTCAAACTAGTGGAGTCGCCAATCACTCCTTCAACCATGGAGTCACCAGGTGGATGATATGAAGAATGAGTGTGTCTGGTCTTTTTCCACCATCAGAGATAAGCTCTGATCATTGTGTTCTCCCAGGGAGATACTAGGTGTAGACAGAAGCAGTCACACTGAAACAGTGGAGCCGAGATAGTGTATTTGTCTCAGTGGAGTCACCAGGTGCATAGTTGCAATCTTCAAAGATTCTGATGCCAGATGCACCTTCAGACTCAGAAGTTCATTGTCTTTCTACCCAGGGAAAATATTCAATTTCATCCCCAGCAACTGCGCCAAAAATGTTAGCACCAAAATTCACCTCTGGATTGTGGAAGAGGTAAGCCTGATACCCATCAGAATTTATGTCACAGATTGGTTATAAAAGGGTCAAATGGGCACAACCTCAGGAAAATATCATCTTAACTCATAAAACTGAACTAATATGAACTAGCAGGTGAGGTCTTGATTTAACTTTAGACAGTAAGTTGTAGTAAGGGTGAGTAGGAGGAAGATGTTAGTGCAAAAATGCAGAGCTCTGCCAAGGATATCAAGTCTTTCGTCATCCCAAGGAGGAACAATTTAAACATAAGAAATTCTTGAATTTAAATCTCATAGAAACTCAAAGGAACCATAAGAACACTATAATCAAACTTTCATCATAATGCAGTCACACTAATTCAAGTGAATCATTCAACCATGAACTCTTTCAACATCAGAAGGAAATAAGAGGGAGTAAAAAAGATGACTGTCATTAAACAAGATGTTTCAAATGCATATACATAACTAGGGAACCATAATGTCCATTAAAACTTTATAATACATGAGCTTTTCTCTATCATCGACACTTACAAAAATGGCAAAAATGACTAGCTCCCTACAAAAGCATGCTCTGGTCACTATATCCAAGGCTTGGCGTCTGCATCTTGCTCTATCAGGCTGCACTTGCATTCTTCTGTCAGACGTGATCTCAGATCAATATAGGCTTGCAAGAGAAACCACTTGCAGGGGTACCATGGGCTGACAACTCTATTTTCCATGGTCGGCTCCTCCATGCTTTTCATTTATGGGATGAAACGAGGTTTCAACTACCTCCCCCATTTCCATTAACTAACTGCATCAAGATAAGGATGGAGCCCTGACACCCATGAATGTTCATGTGAGCATGCAACTTCTTTGAGTGAATCCTAGTGGCTCGAGGCCACGTAGTTCTTTCTCTGCAATAAATTCAGGCACTCCAACCTTTGCCCAAATCCTTTCTATCACCCCATATGACCGCGGACCATGAACCTCAAGATTAAAGAATTGGAATTTTGGGATTTCACATATCGGGAGTTCTCACTCCCCTTGATTCACAACATTGTGATGCCCAAACTCATGAAATGGGCAAAATCATATCGATGGTCGGGTCTTATTTGAAATTGACGGCCAAGATTACTTCCCCAAAGCCCCCATGTCACCAGCTCCATTCGATAGGTGTTAATATTCTTCCCAGACCTGCACACCATAGGGCCATGGGCTATGACCATGGGCCCAAACATTGAGCGCTTTGCGATTTCGCATGTCGGGAGTTTGAGCTATGCTCCATGCTTGAAACCCCAAGTCATGAAATAATGGCACTTGGATCAGTTGACACTGACACGCAGCCCTCTTTGATCAGACGAATTTGATCATTTCACGATTTCTCTCTTCCTGAGTCCTCTCAACTCAACCCCTTGACTGCTCCATTCCCCGAAATCATGAAATGCTTAATCACGCGCAACATGTCTCCTTGGTTGGATGACCCAGATATTCTACACGCCTTTCTCAAATTCAAAGATTTCGAAGTGGCACTCTCCCTAGTCCTGATACATGTGCGCCTAAGCATAATGCACCCCGACTTTGGTTGAAACAAATTTGTGGGGTTTTCAAATCCCCCCTTCTTTGCACTTGGTAATCCAAGGGCCAAAACCGAAGGGAAAATACTCCTCTGCAAGAATATGTGCTAACATACTTGTAACAATCAACCTACACCAAACAACTTGTACCAATAACCTGAACCATGCATCAACCTGTACCTCAACCTGTAATCAACCTGTACCATAAACAAGTGCATCAACCTTGCACCAACCTATACCAAACANTACAACAACCTCTCCAAAAAACCTATCACAATCACCTGTCTCATCAATCTTATCAATCCAATCAAAACTACTCACCAAGATTAGTCACCAAGACAACTCTCAAAGATGTGCATCATCCAAGCATAACACAACAACTCATAATCATCACCAAGATCAATATGTGATTCTAATAATATACCAATACAAGTATGCTACATCATCCATAAACCATGTGTCAAAAATACTAGTAAAAAGTGCCTCCAACCATGTATCATGTATGTACCAATCATGTATCAAATACACATAAACTATGACTCATCAAGATATTCCAACATCATCAACTATACACATCATGTATGTGCCAACTCATCAACTACTTTTCTCAACCATGTACCCAACATGTACCTCAACCAAAATCCCTCATTAATTTAATAATCCAAATATGATTTGTAACTCTGTAATAGACCCGGTGTTTATGATCACATACCTAAAACCTTCCTTATCTTTAACAACAAGAGACTATCATTTTCATCAAACTTTACCTAGTCTCATATGACTAATTTTGGATTAGTCAAAAACCTTAACTTGCAATAATCATAACTATGTACATGTAATGAATAAATATATGAAAATGGTTCACAATGTTCTTCAGTGTCTTTTGTGCAATTCCTACAAATTTCACTACTTGGAACCTCTCAGAAAAAAAGTTATAGCAAAAATGGCATACCTTGTTGAATTATGTCATATTCTAGAGAGCGAACTTGTAGAGTGTGCCCTGCACAGAATGTTTGTTGTATGAATCTGAAAATTGTACAAAAAATACTACAGACTATACTCTAACCAACACATTTAGTCTTACTTAATTTGGATATGTTATGAAGAAGTTATGACGTTTTTACCCGAAACAATTGTTTTAGACTAGTTTCAGGACTAGCCACAAACCCTATTTTCCACGGAGTGTAACTCCAAAAATACAACTACCCACAAGCTGAACTTTGTACCATAGCTACTTGGATATATTTCCTCAATGGCCTCCCAATTTCACGATCTGAATTATTCTAGAAAAAACGTTATTGTGAAAATGGTGAGATGACCTGTAAATAACATACCTTAGAAAGCATCATGAAAATAATTTATCCTCCCTTGAATTTCAGCCCTATTTACTTCTCCTTCCCTCTGAAATTCGACTTAGATATCCTTTGGTTACCTTATACAATTGTAGATATTCAATATTCTCAAGTGTAATTAAAATGAGAGAGCCTTGCCTCTTATTTATACTTTCATGTAGCTTCTTCAAGGGGTTACCTTTTAACCATCTTAACCCACTTTCCTTATTTTAGGGTTAACCCACTTCTAATTTCTCCATTAACTTTATTATTGAAATAAGTTCTTTTGTATTCAATTTGAATTATAGTACACTCATCACTTCACTTTATTATTTACCTTCTAAAATCTCTTAAACAACTTTGACTACTTTGACCTTTTGGGGCTTCTAGATGACTCACGAGGGTTCTCCAACTTCACATGGCCATAACTCTCTGACCATGAGGCGTTTTGTGACGTTTCACATACCACTGGAAATGGAATGACATGTACTATCTATATAGAATAGTGTTTCTTGAAAATATATCAAAACTCATACCATTGTCAATCAAACAAACTTGGGTCTATTACCCAAACCTGGGCTCTCCAACTTCCATATAGAATATTCTTACCTTCAAATATATTAAAATTCATACCATTATACATGAAACAACCTTGGGTCCACTACCCAAACCTTTTTGCTACCAGAATTCACTACCGGTATTTCTCCAAGGGTTGACATCAATCACTAAGGGTTGACATCAATCTAAAATATTACTCTCCAATGGTTGAAATCAATTACAACCAAAAATCCATACCAATTGTCCATCAACATAAGCTAACTATCTAAGAATATCCCCCTTTGGCATTGATGACAACACCAACATTGATGGAAACACTTAGTCATGATAACATTCATGCTTATACTCATCATCAATGTTTCTATCTCTCCCCCTTTGACATCAATGGAAAAGCGTATCTCCCTTTGGAAATGCTCCCACTTACTGAACTCTCCTTGGGGATTCTCCCCCGGTCTACATGCCTTTGATTTTTCTTTGTGTTTATAAGCCTATGATTATTCTCTCTCCCTTCGTATGAATAATATCTCCCTCTTGGACAAAGGGTATCACTCTGAAGTCATATCTCTCATTCTTCCCTTGTGACAATCTCTCCCCTTGGAAACATGCCTCTATTCTCTCTCTCCAAGAATTTACCTTTGCATATAATAAATCTCTCCCCCTTTGTCATTAATGGAAAAGGTATATTTCCATCTGGGGCTGCTCCCCCTAATTGAATTGTCCTTGGGGATACTCTCCCTAAATGAACTCTTCATGAAACTGAGCCCCCAACCTGAATTGTCCTCTTTATGGTTCTTCCTCATGTAAATATAATAATATAAGATAAGAATTCAAAATCATTCATTTTGGAGTAGAAATTACTCTAAGTCTTTGGCGAAAATACTCTAAGACTTCTCTTGGAAGTGGTTTTGTAAAGGTGTTTGCCACTTGTTCTTTTGTGACCACATATTCAACTCTGATGTTCTTCTATGCAACTTGTTCCCATAAAAATTGATACTTTATTGGAATGTTATTCTTCTTGGAGTGAATCACTGGGTTCTTTGAGATATTGATGGTGCTTGTATTATCACAATATATTGGAATGGGATCATCATACTCAAACCTAGATATTTGTCAAAGTTTGTTTCGTCAATAGAACCTGAGTACAACATGATGTTGTTGCAATATACTTTGCTTCAGATATAGACACAGATATTGATTATTGTTTCTTACTTATCCAATATACTAAACACTCACCTAAGTAGAACATTTTTCCACTGGTGCTTCATCGTCATCAATGCAACCTTCCCAATCTGCATCTGTGTAGGGAATAAGTCATAGATCCTTTCCTTTTGAATACCATAATCCAAACTCTTTTGTTCCTTTTAGATATCTGAAAGTATTCTTTACTCCTAAGACATGCGATTGCTTTGGTGTTGCTTGAAAATCGTGCTACCTATCCAACTTCATGCATTACATATGGTCTATATGTTGTCACATATAGTAAGCTACCAATCATTGACCTGTATTGCCTCCAGTCTGTAGACTTTGAATCATCATCTTTTCTCAACTTGCAATTGGTTTGCATAGGAGTGGTAATTGGTTTTCAATCTTCCATTCTGAACCTCTTTAGCATTTCTATGATATACTTAGTTTGAGAAATAAAATTTTCTTAGTTTCTTTGACATATCTGAAGATCCACAAAGAAAGATAGTTCTCCAAGTAATGACATTTCAAATTCATTATGCATATCCTTTGCAAATTTCTAGCTTAACCTGTCATTAGTACTTCCAAAAACAATATCATAAACATAAATTTCAATTAATAAAATACTACCTTGAGTTACCTTGATGCAAAGGTTGTTATTTGTGCTTCCTTTCCATAGTTCGTAGAGATTTTTGTCATTGTTATTTCTGAGCATTACTCTGTTTTGGATGTGAATTGTTGTATGCACTACATGTGTCCAAAAAATATATGTCAATTTGGAATACATTAGCATTGTTCGAGCCATTTCCTGTGTAATTATCATCCATTATGATAATGTTCCTTCGTCTCTGAACCACTCTTTGAACCAATATATCAATTAATGCTCTCATCCATAATGTCCAAGACTCTACTTGCACAACTATCCATAATGACGACCCATTTATCACTATACTATCATGAAGTCTTGATTAATCCATCAAATTGTACTTCTGCTAACTGACTACTCTGGATCTATCTTCTCAAACTCTGCAAACTTCTCGAAGGATGGCTCTTCGGTCTATCACAACTATTGCATAGACTCCCCCTGTCTAATATTCATATTACCTGGGATTCTCTAAGCTGGATGTCTCAAAACAATTCATTTTCTAATGTGTATTCATCATCATCTTCATTGGTAGATTCACCATCTATCTGAGCTCTGACTTATTTCTTTCTGTCCGTGGATTCATCTTTCACTATAATTCCTGAAAGTACAATCTCTTGAATCTGTTCCTTATTTACCTTTCCTTGTTTTCTTTCATTTGTTTTCCAAATCTTTCTGTATCTGACATCTTTCTTTTTCTCTGTATAATTTTCTTCATCTCATTTTATTGTCAATCTTGCGAGGTCAATCTTGCGATCTTTGGGACTTGGTCTTTGTTCACCTGTTCTTCATGTTTTCTTATCAATACTTTCTTATATATGATTCATTGTTCTCTTTCATGGAAGTATCGATCATGCTTCTACAATCACTAGCTATGTGTCCATAGTTATGACATTTGTAACATTCAATGTTACATGGGGCCACATATGCACTTTTTTCTTGAAAATTTCTTTTATAATTCCTGCAATTTGCAACCTTATGTTAAAAATTAGTACAATAAAAACGATGGCCATAAAATAAATTTGCATGCCTGGGAGTGAATGATATTCTTTGTGGTGTAGTCCTTATGAATTTCTTCCTCGACTGATCATGATCATGATTGAAGTTTCTTTGTGTCTTGAACATGAATGGTCTTCTTGAAGATGTATCTTCAATAGTTTTCTTATATTTCGATTGACCATGATTCCTTCCTTTGAGTACTTCTGCATAACTCTTTCTATTTTCTTCATTGTTCTTTTCTAGCAACCTTGAGTGCTTCTCTTCATTCTCTATAACTGATGTGGATGTTTTTGTATCTTCAACATTTTTGTTGAGATTGATGATTTTACTTCTCAATATGACAACTTATTCTTCAAACTTCTTAACCTATTTTGCTGTATTCATTATCTGAGACTTCGTGACATCTTCTGTTGTTTTCACTTCTTCAAGATGAATTTTTAATGTGATTATTTCTTCTTCAAGTCCTTTCTCTTCTTGACCAAACTTTGCCTCAAGCTGGTTTAGATCGTTAGTTCTTTCCTTAAGATGATCTGTCAATATCTTCTCTCTCATTTTTGTTTCTTCCTTCTGTGATACTATGTTGGCTTCCAAATACTGCTTTTGATATTCAAGATTTTCTTTAATCTTTCTGGTTTCTTCTAGATGAGTTCTTAATTTCACGATGACCTATTGGTCTTCTTAAAAAATGTGAACACTTTCCTTTTGTTTCATCAATTCTTTCTTGAGAGATTTCTTTTCTTCTCCTAGTTCATCTAAAGCACTAATCAATTCTCTAGGGATTATGTACTCTTCATATTCTAAATCTGTTTGACATGGTGAACATAATTCTTCTTGATCTATATCTGCATCTTCTTTGGTATTTTCTGAATCTGCGATGGGTGAAGAATATATGTCATGTAACTTATCCCAAATCTCTTTGGCTGTTGAACATTTACCAACCTTTTCTCTTACCGAATTAGGTAATCCTTCCTAGATGAAATCCATTTCTATTTTTTTATTCTTCTTCAATTCCTTCTTGGATGCAAACTTTTCCCTTTTTGAACTATCATATCCTGTAACAATTGATAGCCAAATATAATGTCTCTGAGCCTGTAAAAATACTTTCGTCCTTCTGCTATAGATTTCATACTTAAAACCATTCTGACCATTAAACATTGGTACTCCATTCTTAGAATAATACACGATCTCCTTCCAATGGTTAAATTGTTTCCTGAAGGAACTGACTTTGATACCAATTTTTGGATTACTGAGATGGGGGGTGAATCAGTAATAGAGAAATTTAATCCTTTTTCACCATAAAATTCAAGTTTTATATCAGTGTAGCATTATAATCCAATAGTTGCAGAGTAAATAAACAATGAAAAAATGAGCAATCGCATACATACACAGTACACCAGTGTTTTACATGGAAACACAAAGTGGGGGAAAACCACATAATGTTTTTTCTTATATGTCTTTAAGAATTACATTCATTGGAAGTACCAACTTCCTTTTTTTTCCAGCTGCAACTAGAAGGAGGCTCCAACCCCCTAATTTCTCAGGCTACAACCCGAGGGAAGCTCCAACTCCACAATTCTTTGGGTATAACCAAAAGGAGGCTACGACCTCCTATGTTATCCGACTACAACTAGAAGGTGGCTACAACCACCTGTCCTTTCCTCGTCTAACTACCCTGAAGTAGAATTAGAATGGTGGAACCACTTTCACACTATCACTATGAGATATACTACTATAAACTTGTACCAATCAACCTGCACCAAACAACCTGTACCAATAACTTGAACCATGCATCAACCATGCATCAACCTGTACCATAAAAAAATGCATCAACCATGCACCAACCTATACCAAACAACCTGTAATCAACCTGTACCATAAACAATTGCATCAACGATGCACAAACCTGTACCTCAACCTGTACCATGAACAAGTGCATCAACCATGCACCAAAACTGTACAAATAATATGTCACAACAACCTATCCAAACAACCTATCACAACAACCCGTCTTATCAATCTTATCAACCAAATCAGATCTACTCACCAAGACAACTCTCAAAGATGTGCATCAACCAAGCATAACACAACAACTCATAATCATCACCAAGATCATTATGTGATTCTAATAATATACCAATACAAGTATGCTACATCATCCATAAACCATGTGTCAACAATACTGCTAAAAAGTGTGTCCAACCATGTACCAAGTATGTATGAATCATGTATCAAATACACATAAACTATGACTCATCAAGATGTACCAACATCATCAACTATACACCTCATGTACGTGCCAACTCATCAACTACTTGTCTCAACCATGTACCCAACATGTACCTCAACCAAAATCCCTCATCAATTTCATCATCCAAATACGATTTGTAACTCTATAATAGACCTGGTGTATATGATCACATACCTGCAAACATTTCTTAACTTTAATAACAAGAGACTAGAATTTTCATCAAACTTTACTTTAGTTTCATATGACTAATTTTGGATTAGTCAAAAACCCTAACTTGCAATAATTATAACTATGTACCTGTAATGAATAAATATCTGAAAATGGTACACAATGTTCTTCACTGTATTTTGTGCAATTCCTCCAGATTTCACTACTTGGAACCTCTAAGAAAAGGAGCTATAGAAAAAATGGCATACCTTGTCGAATTTTGGCTTATTCTAGAGAGAGAAATTGTAGAGCGTGCCCCACACAGAATATTTGTTGTATGGATCTAAAAATTGTACACAGAATACTAAAGAAGGTACTCTAACCAACATATTTGGTCTTACTAAATTTGGATCGGTTATGAAGAATTTATGATGTTTTTACCCGAAACACCTATTTTAGACTAGTTTTAGGACTAGCCACAAACCCTATTTTCCACGTAGTGTAACTCCAAAAATAGAGCAATACACAAGATGAAATTTGTACGATAACTACTTGGATATGTTACCTCAATGGCCTCCCAATTTCACGGTCTGAATCATTCTAGAAAAAATATTATTGTGAAAATGGTGAGATGACCTGTAAATAACATACCTTAGAAAACATCATCAAAAGAATTTATCCTCCCTTCAATTTTGGCCTTATTTGCTTCACCTTCCCTCTGAAATTCGGCTTATATATCCTTTTTAAACCTCATTCACGTGTATATATTCAATATTATAAAGCATAATTAAAATCAGAGAGCCTTGCCTCTTATTTATACTTTCATGTAGCTTCTTCAAGGGGTTACCTTTTAACCATCTTAACCCACTTTCCTTATTTTAGGGTTAACCCACTTCTAATTTCTCCATTAAATTTATTATTGAAATAATTTATTTTTTATTCACATTGAATTATAGTACACTCACAACTTCACTTTATTATTTACCTTCTAAATTCTCTTAAACCACTTTGACTACTTTGATCTTTTGGGGCTTCTAGATGACTCATGAGGGTTCTCCAACTTCACATGGCCATAAATCTCTAACCGTGAGGATTTATGTGATGTTTCACATCCAATGGAAATGGCATGACATGTACTATCCATATAGAATATCATTTCCTACAAATATATCAAAACTCACACCATTATACATCAAAAAAACTTGGGTCCATTACCCAAACCTGGGTTCTCCAACTTCTGATGGCCATAACTCTCTAACCATTAGGAGTAATGTGACATTCCACATACCAACAGAAATTGAATGATATCTACTATCCATATAGAATATTCTTACTTTAAAATATATTAAAACTCATACCATTATGTATGAAACAACCTTGGTTCCATTACCCAAACCTTTTTGGTAGAAGAATTCACTACTAGACTTTCTCCAAGGGTTGACATCAATCACTAAGGGTTGACATAAATCTACAATATCACTCTCCAATGGTTGACATCAATGAAAACAAACAATCCATACCAAGTTTCCATCAACCTAATCCAACTTTATGACATCCCCATGACTTCCCATGTCTTCTTAAGAAAAACATTTACTTCAGACCCTAAGTCTAATATAATACCCCCCATATTGAAATCTCTAATGTTTGCATTCAACCTGAATTCCCTACTTGATCTTCTCTTATTACAAACTCGGTTAACTGTATTTACCACTTCTTCCCCATAATTTCACTTTTCAAATAGATTTTGTAACACTTGCAGATATGACTTATCATTCAACAATTTTACACAAGATACCAATTTTTTTATTAAATTACTGACATTTTTTGTAGAATGATCCTTGTTGGTTTGATCAAATAAAGGAGGCATGTCATACATTGGTATTTCATCTCCTGGTTTTTTCCCTGAAGTAGATGCAATATCCCTAAAGTAGATGCAATATCCTCCTTTAAAATCTCATGTATGTCCTCTTTGAAGGTCTCATTTTCATTGTGTGCATCAAAATTCTATTCATGTGTTGTATTCTTCCTGACCCACTGGTGCTGGTCATGATTCTGCTTTGCTACATCCAATCTAGTATTACATCCTCCTCTAGTATATATATGGATCTTCTTCCCATCCTCTTATATGTTTTCCACAGAAATCTATTGCACATTCTGGTTATTCTGGTTCCTCTTGTCCTATATCTTTGTCAACAGTGTCAGATAGTCTTCTATATCATGGTCTACTACGTGACAATACATACATGTTGCAGGTGGATATGAACAATCTATTGCATAGTGTCCATGTTTCTCAAAATTATGACATACTATTGGTCCTCTTTCACCACCAAATCCTCTTCCTCCATGACCTCCTCCTTTGAATCCTCCTCTATTTCCTTGGTTATCTCCATGTGGTGTATTATACTGAGGTGCTTGATTGTACTATGGATGCACATTATTGTACTGTGGTTGCACTGCAAACTATTGTGTGTTATTATACTATGGTTGTGCTTGAAATTGCTATGTGTTGTTATAATATGGTTGGGTTGCAAACTGTTGTGCAGGCTGTCATATGTTAATATTTCACCCTATATGTATCTTAGATCCTCTCCTTCATTATCTCCAAAGTTCTACAGTCCTTATCTACATGTCCAACTTACTTGAAAAAATTACAAAATGTAGTCTTGAGAACTGTTTAATACTTCTGCATCATGGGAAAATGATAAGGATCATTTCCATGTGTTTTTCATATCTCACACCATGGTCCTCCCGAAGATAAATAATTTGGCATACCTACTCTCATGTACTGCAAAAATGTTGGACATTCATTCTTGTGATGCCCTTATGTTATGCATAATGTACACGAGACATCTTCCCTCTTTTCCTTTCCCTTATTATGATTTAACTAAAATTTTAGGTTCTTTAGATTTGCTCTCATCTATTCCACAACTAGATCTATATGTTTGTACTGATTTTCCTCCAATTGCAAGGATTCTTGTAAAGCCTCAGCACGACTTTGGAATTTTTGTTGCCTCAAAAGATACTTCAAGTGTGGTAACAATGAATTCAAAAATAAATGTCTATTTTTCATATTAGTATTAGGTTACTTCAACTTAACTTTTAACCTCTTGAATTTTTTATCAACTTCCCAAACTAACTCACCTGACTTCTATTTGATTTTTATCATATCGTTCATAAACTAATCCTTTGAGCTTGGTTTCTGAAATTCATTGATTAATTGCTACTTTACATATGCAACAGTTGTAGGTCCTTTGGTTGGATTAGTTATTGCGAGACCCATATACTAATCTAATGCATGGTCTCTGAATGTTATTTCCAACTACGCAACCTTTGTATCTTCATCCATAATTTTCTTATGTGCTCAAATATTTTCACAAATGAACATATGTTTTTCTGGGTCCTCCGACCCTTTTCCTCAAAACTATGGTAATCTAATAGTTGGATATAGTCCTGCCATTGTGAAGTGTGTTTTTCTACCACCTCTGTGCAATGTATATACCTAATTACTTCTTTTTAAACTTATACTTCTGCTTGAGTTTCCATTGGATCCACATCCTTTAAAAATCCTTCTACCACTAATCACTTACTGGTTAACCAATTTTTCTTCTTCATATGTCTTAGTCACACATGGGGTCATGGGTTCCACACTAATTTAGATCTGGAATGGAGAGCCTTCTTCTACACCAGGCCCTTGAGCTCTAGTTTTCCTCTCATATGTGGTGCACATGATTTCCTCAATCTTCCCTATTGCACAAATATCCTCTACCTCTTCCTCATCACCGTCGAAGACCTATTGCTCGGCTACTTCCCTCTTCTTACTATTGATTTTATACTGGTAAGGTCATTTGTTTCACATCACTCCCACTCTACTTAATATCTCATTGGCATGTTACTCATCCATCATGATTGGGTCTACTGATTCCTTCTTTTGGTCTCTCTCCAAAGCCTTCCTCATATCTTATATCCTCCTTAGTGCTTCCCCCAGTTCCCCCATGCGTGCAGAGTGATTTAGTTGTGTGAATCCATTGCCATCACTCCTTTATCATGTAATAATATCTTGATTAGCATGTAAAGATATCTAATGTACCTTCCTCTAGGTCCATTCAAGAAATCTTGCTTTGTAGTAGTATATGACTTCATTGTATCAATTGCAAATTCCGTAATAAACCCTGCAATAATACTGTCTAACCAGAAATCCACTCCATGCATGAATTTATTATTAACCCTTTCCAACCGCGCAATGTTCTCAGTAGTCCAATCTACTTGTCTAATCGATTAGTTGAATGAGTATCCTTCAACCTCAATATCCACTCTTGTAACAACTATGATAAATAAATAAATAAAAACTTCATGAAAATCATTAAATGCATACCTTTGTAAATATTGGCGCAATGTATACCTAGAACTTCTGTTATCTTTCTGCACAAAACCGGGTTGCTTTATCTCCAACCATCTTTCAATGTCCTGCTTAGTAGGATTCCATGGCATGAACATCCATTTCTACCCCTCCATTTTCTTCACTACCTTCTCATCATATTCCTTCCTAGTTGTTCTTCTAAGTTCCAGCCTACAACAGAGCCATTTTTTGGATGTATGGGTTGACCTAGGTTCTACCTTAGTTCTCAAACAAAACCCTAGAAACCATCGATCCCTCTAGTAAACCAGAAGACAACACTACACACAGAGTGCACAACGAAGTCTCACCTGAGATGGCTTATGGGTGACTGCAGGACCCAAATGTATACAGTCATGGAATTGATAGGGCTCATGGGAATGTCATACATTTATTCTCTTTTACTTCAGATAACCTTATCTACCATTCTACCATCATATTCATTCATTCTACTTTAAATATCATCCTTATTTTGTTGCACGCTGTAAATAAAATTTAACACATTCATTTACTATCCCATTCATTTATCATAATAAGAATTGCAACACATACAAGAGACACATTCCACACATTAACACATGATTTTACCGTGGTTCACCTCCCTTGAGATACGTGCACAAAGATCTTATGTTTCTTATTATTCTTCATCAAAATCTGGCGTTGTGTGCATTACATCAAAAAAATTTCATACTTTGTGAGCCTGACCAGTATTGCACCAAGATCCACATCTTGTGACCTGACCTTCAATTACATCTCAAAAATGACTCAATCTGAACTCCACACCTCTCAACCAAAAAATAGTATTGCAACTCAAACTCAAAAGGGTTCTCAAGATACTTCTCAATATGCCAAAAATATAGATACCCTCCTATCCTCATACAACCTATATTTATACTTCAAAAGTGGGTAAAACCCCTTACATTGACTACCAAAACCCTAGCCCTAGTTTGTCCACACAGTAACTCCTTGCACAGATGGTCTTCATTTCGTGCTTTGAATCTATGTTTCTTCTCCTTATTTCCTGGTGCACTGCTTTCGTATCCTTCTATCGCACTTCTTTCTCCTCATTTCCTGGAATGCACTCCAACTATCCACCAAAAAAGTTGTCTTATACCTAAAATTAGCCTGCTCCAACAGACACTCTAGACAATGGGCTATGTAGTTAGCCACTTGTTTCTTCATTCTCGGCCAAAAGTATTGGCTCCTTACAACTACAATGGATTTCCGATATCCTAGGTGCCCAAGATATGGCACATTGTGAATTTCCCTCGGCACTATATTTTTCAGCTCCAAAAAATTTGACATATACACCTTGCCCTTGCACAAGAGGATCTCGTCCTCTTTTGATTCATAATTTCTAAATTTCTGTTGTAAATTGTTTCATTGTAATTTTTCTTTTATTTGCAAATAAAGATGATCTAAATTTGTTGTTTCAAGAATTTATCTTTTAAATATTTTCAGTACATGATGATGGATGAAATATGCACTTCATGAGCTCTTATGTTGAGTGCATCAACCACCTAATTTTCCTTGCCTTTGATATGTTTAATTTCGAATTCATACTCACTAAGAAATTCCAGCCATCTAGTTTGCCTAGCATTTAGTGTGGGCTGCCCAAATAAATTTTTCAGACAATAGTGGTATGTTCTTAGCTCAAGCCTCTTCCCCATGAGGTTATGTCTCCACATTTTTAATGCATTTACAATTGTTGCTAACTCTAGATCATGATTAGCATAATTTATTTCATGCTCTTTTAATTTTTGGGACTAATAGCATACCACATGATAATTTTCATTGGGGACTCCACTGAGCCATTTCTTGCACGCGTCGGTGCACACTACAAATTCTTTATCACAATCCACAATATTTAATATGGGAGCACTTGTCAATTTTTTTTTCAACTAATGGAAACCCTCTTCACATTTTGGATTGCACTTGAATTTCACTCCTTTCTTTTGCAATGAAGTGATTGGGCTTGCAATATTTGAAAACCCTTTTAATAATATTTGGTAATAACCCATGAGACCCATAAATGATCTGACCTCCATGGCATTTCTTGGCGTTGTCCATCCTCTATTGGTCTCTATATTCTTGGGATCGATTTTTATCCCATCTTCTAAAATAATATGCCTAAAGTAATGGATCTTCTTTTGATAAAATATGCACTTAATTATCTTGGACTACAACTTATGCTCCCTTAAATTTTTTAGCACCATTATTAGATGCTCCTCATACTCCTCTTCATACTTAGAGTATATAAGAATATCATTTAAGAAAACAATTACAAACTTGTCCATGTACTCCCTGAACACTCCTCTCATTAGACACATAAAAACAACAGGAGAAATTGATAGTTCAAATGGCACTACCATGAATTCATAATGCCCATACCTTTTTCTTAATGATGTTTTGATGATATATTCTTCTTTCATCCTCAGTCGATGATAGCCTAACCTCAAGTCAATCTTGGAAAATATTCTTCCACCTTTTAGCTGATTAAATAATTCATCAATCCTTGGCAAGAGATACTTGTTCTTTATATTGATCTTATTCAACTTTCTGAAATCAATACACGACCTTAAGGTTCCAAATTTCTTCTTCAAAAAATGAATTGGGGCTCCCAAAGGAGACACACTTAGGCATATATACCCCTTCTTCAAAATTTCTTCTAGTTGCATCTAGAATTGTTTCTGTTATGGTGTTTGCATTTTCTAAGGTGTCTTGGACAATGGGGAAGAACCTGGCACCAAATCAATAGATAAATCAATGTCTCTTTGGTGGAAATCCTAGGATCTCCTTAAAAACATCTTCAAAACATTTTAAGACCAGATGGTATTCAATACTTGCAACTTTATCACTAGCTTTCTCTTCCATGTGGGATGCAAATATTTGACATCCTTTCCTAAAACATTTTTTTCAACTGCATGGATGAAATTTCTCTAATAGCTATAACTCTCAGAATTCCTTGAATATTTCCTTATTTCCCTTTCTCATCAAGACAAGTTATTGCCTTGTTGTAACAGTCTAGGACAACATGGTGTTTTTTTTCAACCAATTCATGCCAATTATACATTCATATGAACCAAAAGGTATAATGTTCACATCTACCTTTGCGATGAGCCCATTCATATCTATCGAAAAAAAATTAACCCGCTCATTGATCTTTCTCTTAGCCCCCGTGGCTAATTGAAATAACCAACATTTCTCATGCTTACTCCTTTGCATGTGAAATATTTCAAGGATGATAGATTTTATGTAATTATGGCTATCTCCATAATCAATTAAAATTTCTATGGGATTGTTATCAATCTTACCTTCCACTTCAATTATGGGGAATTGACACTATGCTTGATTGTTGTCCAATGATGCATAAATCCTTGGCATGCTTCCTCCCATATATTCCACTATTTTAACCTCTTGAATGTTGTGGACAATGCTCATTCTTAATCCTTTGTGAGGGAAATCCGTGTACAAGTGATTCCCCTCACATCCCTAACATTGTAAATAATGTTGACTTGGCATTTTCCTAAAAGAATCTGTTGTCTTTTATTTATTTTTGGATGACTGGCCTTGTTGATTTTCTTGAGAGTTATTCTTGAAAAAGGGTGGCTTAAAACCTTTATTTCTTTTCTCCCTCTTTCCTTTCATCTTGTCATTACCAGTTTTTTGAAAGATTGTCCTCCCTCTTCTCTTCTCATAGATATGCCTTTCTCTCTTTATGATATCCTCCAAAGTCTCTAGGTTATCATATTGTATCTTTTCATTATATAAGGAGGGTAAGACACCAAGAAACCTTTGTATTTTAACCTTTTAATCTTTTAGGAATTCAACATAATTCAACAATTGAAAGAACCTCTTCTCATACTCACCCATTTTCATGCTTCCCAA
Organism: Picea mariana; assembly: GCA_032191745.1. NCBI lineage: Eukaryota > Viridiplantae > Streptophyta > Pinopsida > Pinales > Pinaceae > Picea > Picea mariana. The sequence continues at coordinate 74,483 of JASDQU010308937.1, read as the reverse complement.
CTTGATTTCAAAGAACTCTTTCATATTCATCTCATAGTAATTCTCAGATAAATATTTTCTTCAAAATATCCTTTCAACTGCCTCCATGAGACCCTTTTCTTATCAATATTCTTGGCTTTCTTAAGCTAATCCCACCACATGGATTCCTTTCATTGCAAGTGGTAGGTTTCAATTCTTGTTTCTACCATGGAGGGGTAATCATGTAGCCATAAATATTTCTTCATTTCCAACAACCAGGCCTCAACCTCTTCTCCCTTCCTATGCTCACCATTGAAAGTTTTTTTCTTGATATTCCTCAGTTCACCTAGTAAGATGTATCCCTCGGGCCTTCTCCCATGTCTCCTAACATGGGGAACACTTGGGCTACTCCCTATCTCTGAACTAGCATGAGATCTCCTAGTGGATTTCTCTAGGGAATGATGGTGTCTTCTCATACTCCTTTAATGCCTATAATTCTCATTCCCACCCCTTCTACCATGGGATTTGGATTGTATCACTTTTTTAGCACTAGGTTTAGGATTTGTGCCAAAGTCCTTATTGGATTGATTCTACAACATGTTCAAGCTCTGAAGTATCTCTTCTTGATCCTTCATAATATTTTCATTATCATCTCTATAACTTTGCACTTCCCTATGCAGGCTTCTCATAGTTACAGGCTCTTACCTATCCCTTCTTCCATTTGACTCAGTCTCAATATTCCCCATGTTGACATGTAGACCTATGAATTCTTCCTCATGACTGTAGGACCCTTGGGAATCTTCCATTACTATGTTTCTCATATAGAAACCAAACTACTTATCTAAAACTCTAATTTTGCAGAGAATGTGCATGAAAACAATTTATGTTAGATGAAAATAAACACATACACAATTTGGAAAAGAAATCATAATTTTTTCTCCCCTTTAATGCCATCAGACATCTTCTTTTGAGTTGATTGTAAAATTTTCTGCTCAAATTAATTTTCTGGGTTAATAGATGGATTCTCTTCCTCAATAACTTTCCGTCAACTATTTATTTTCTCAATTCTAAGATTCGAGCAGAAATTTATGGTCTTCATAAGTTTTGACCATTTTCCCTTTTATATCCTTACATGCTACATGTGTTCTCTTTCTCTCCCAACACATTATTAGATATCCAGAAATCAAATTTGGCTCCATGGCTAACTTCTAGTGTCCATGAGATTTCCATAGAATGCTCTTGGGACCCAAACCAACTCCTAAAATAAATCTGGCACTAAAGTGTACCCTTGACTATCTTGGTTGTAACTACCTCATACAAGATTTGTTTGGAGAAACATTTAGCTTGCTTGAAATCTCTCTCTGAGCTCTATCATTTTAGAATCATAAACTTGTTTCCTAGAAGGACAAATAATTTCATACAAATTTTATTTTCTAAAAACGTTGCTTATGCCCTAAAAAATGCCTTGCAAGATGAAGACCATAAAAAACTAGAAAGTTTCATGGAAAATCCATTAATTTACTACTATAATAGTCTTTAGATAAAAAAAATGTTGATCTCAAAATCAGGATCAATCCCAATCGTTGATTTTCCTAGCCTTACCAAGATGTATCTAGACCTCCACAGAGTTATTAGAACTCTTCTTCAGAACCTTCCCATCATGAAGCTTCAATTTCTAGGTATGCGAACTCTCGAAAGTACATAGCATGAAATGCTGTCGAACTCCTCTGATCAGAAACCCTCCATCAGAAACACAACTTTCCATGTTTCACGACCTTTCCAAACTCTGAGCTTTGATGGATTATGGATCTACCTCTGTAGTACCTTCCCAAATGAACCCTCTAATAGCCTCCTTCCAAAGAATTACACTCAAATTATACATGTCATTCTTTGATTTTCCCACTCTTGATGACATGTTCTCTGACATGGAATTCTCCTCATCCCTCAGCCCTTCGAAGACAACATACTTGTTCAATATATCGGACAGTCAATAAGTGGTTCGATCAATGACCACGGTCATCTCAGGCTCCCAAAAATGCGTACTAGCTACCTCGGTTGGACTGACTCCCTAGGAAGGTGAAATTACCCTTCCCCGAGCCTTCCAAACAGGTCTTTCCGATTCTACCTTTCCAAGAAATCCAATAGCTATAAAAAATGTCGATCAACGGATATGAAATTTCAAGCTTATGTCCTCAGAATCCTTTCTCCGAACTCAACCTTATGTCCAAATATGAAGTATTTCTAGAACCTTCTTCCCGAACAAACCTTTTGGGAATTCCTTTCTTGAACCTCCTATGACTAAACCTTGATTGTTGATTCTCAAGGTCGAATTAATCTGTGTCGTCGATTAATAAAGTTCATGGTTTCGCTGAAACTTATAGGATTTCGACACTTTAGGCAAAAATCAACTCTGTAACCTACAACTCGATGCCATGAATTACCTTCTTCGACTTCTATGAAACACATAATCGAAAATATGCTCATAATTTGAGGATTTCACTTATGTTTACCATTTCCCCCCAAAATTCATCACAAGATGAAATATGCAACCACAAATATGCTCAATTCATTCTGCCTCCTGGCCCATACAATCATAATGTTGAACCTTGAGCTATGATACCATTCTATAATGCCCCCCAACTTAACCAGGGAACATTACTATGTGGAAAAACACATAATACACTTTTTTTTTTCCAATCAATTATTGTCGCTTACCAAGTATGATTTAAACACATTTTTGACTAATTTATTATAGACATAATTAAATTCATCTACAACACTCTAAACAAGCATGAATGAAACTGATAAAACATTAATAAAAACATATAAACCATTATCATTCAGAGAGTAATTGCACAGCCATGAACTCATAAATAACTCGACAAAATAGATAACACTTATCTTTAAAAAAGAGTTTTTACAACCAACTACTTGAGAAGGGCGTTCCACCCAACCATAGACCTTTTTTTCCAAATCTCAACAACAGGTCACCCATGATTTGGGGCTAGGAATAAACAAAATAAGGATGCCTCTCATATTCCCTTCAAAACTCAATATCACACAACCCACTGGTTCTCTCTTAAAAATATCCTGAATTTCCTCTAGCTCTCTTTATCTTGACCTTCCCAACCCAAGGAATGTACCCCTTCATTGATCTCAGTCCATTGGGTGTCCCATTTGTTTATGAGGGTCTATATGGAATAGGTAACTAGGAATATCTCAGCTGAGAACTCAAGGGAAATTACTACAGGGAAAAACTACCAAAAAATTCAACAACACACACTTGTTGATACAGTGCAAGTCATCTAGGAGTTCACTCTTCATGACTCGCAACCCGACTCTCCAATTTTCAGCTCCAAAACGCTCCAAAAATGCTCTAGCATGCTATAGAATTCACCCAACATTGTTTCTATAGCTTTCAATTTCTTCTCCCATGTTCTCTATTGTTGTTCATGTAAAAAATGAATGTCTAAAATTGTCTATTACTACCCATACAAATTTCCTCTATTTCCCCAAGACAATTGACTACTCACTCTACCCAACATTGATTATAATTCAGCTCCATGCTCTCTAATAACTATGGGATGTGACTCTTGCACCTACCCTATGACATATATTCAATGATTGAGGTCTCATACACTCAACGAGAAAATATAAGTTTTTCCCAAATGATAATAAAATTTAGAAATGTGGTTTTGAATTAATGCCCATAAATTATTTCTCTTTGGATCCCTCTTGGGAACTCTCTAGGAAATCCCCCTCTCTTATGTATTAATCATCCCCCATCTCTGTCCATATTCTAGTAGTTAGAATTACACTATATTTATTTACAATTCAAAAAATGCATTTCGCATTTACATTGCTTGGCCATAGCCACATTAATATATACCTTATGCATTAATTAAATTGATAATTATAGTGGGGATGTTACACCTGAGATATTCATCTCGAGATCATTTTTTTATGAATTTTATGTTTCATGAATGTAAATGATTTTATGCATTTTTGTTTAAATGTCATGCTTCAATCCTTGTAATTGTTGCAAGGTGGCATTGCTGAAAGATTAGGGTTACATAAAAGGGAAACACCCTTGCAATTTTCAATATCATCTATGATGAGTTTTCTTATCTTGAATTATAAAATATAATTTTTAAGTATGTTCATTCATTGTGGAAAAAAAATTATAAGAATTTTGTTTTTTTGTCCAATCTTTGGAGTGACAAAAATCCCTCAGGCACAAAACCACTCGAGGTGTTGCTTCGAATAAGAGAATAAATATAGAGTTCCAGGATGCACATGATAGTTGTGAGGGTGGAAGTGGTCAATGAGTGACCAATGACTTTCATTTTGTATCTAAGGAACCATATTTCGCTTTTCCATGTTTGGTCACTTTCTATCATTTTGTATATTGGGAACAATGTGTGATTTTGTTAAAAATGTACAGTTAAAATGATTTTGAATACATGCATACACACATATACATTTCATGGCACACATTTTATGAATTGCAGTGTTTGTTTATATTGATGTTCACTAATGATGATTATGATGATAATGCTAAAAATTCCACCTTTTTTAGTTATGATGAGAAACTTCCATTTCCATCTTTTTGTCTTAGAATCTATTCAAAACAATTCTAGTATCCAATCAAAAATTCCAACATGAATCTCCAAAAATAGTTTAGAAATGTTTCAAATATTCCCCTCTAAATAAATAACATGTCAATGAACAACTATCAGGAAAATCAAGGTGATGAAATTTGAACTATTACTGATATCCAACAATCATCTAGGGTTCAGAAATCCATCTATCATTTTGTTCTTTTCCATCTAAACATGATCAAGGGATACATGACTAATGCTATAAGAGATTATCTAAATCCCATGGAAAATATACCTTAACATGTAATTATCTAAATAATATAATGTAGTTAAATGGACCCATTTCTTATGATGTTAGGTTTTTCATATCATATCATGTCATTTCCGTAAATACTTATCCATATCATATCTGAATACTGACACATGTATTAGCAAATCATGATATTTTCAAACAATGTAGAAATCCCTATGTGACTTACCATTTGTATTATAACTTTGTCATCCCATGTTTAATAATCAAGTTATTAGATAACTCTTACATAATGAATTATGAAATTTATTACCTATGTCTACTCATTTTGTGTTCTTCTATCATGTCACAATCTTATATATAAAAAATTGTGTTATCACTTTCTTAATCACATGTTTAATTGACATAACCTTGCATGGCATCCCATGTCTTGACCTCATAACATGAATCAAACATGCCTTAACCTGATAAAAAAATCATACATGAATTAACATTACATGTCTTCTTACCAAGGAAAAAATTATACATTACTAGTTATGAATTATCTAATTACCATAAAAAAATCATCTCATCCATATCCTACCACTATAATAAAAATCATACATACCTTTTTATTGATTATAGTACAAATCATACATGCATTTACATTGCATGTATTATCATTATAACATATACCATACATGCATTTCCATTGCATTCCTTTTCACTATCAAATAAATAATCTCATATTCCTTATCATGTCTTACCCTTATAGGTCTTAGTATTTGGATAGGAGTTCCTTCCATTGGAATATCATGGTTATTCTTCTTTATCCAATATTTGATGGATTCTTTTAAGATTTCCATCGATGATGATCTTGAAACTTCTGAATAGAATCATACCAATAGATCACCTTCCTACTACAATAGAAAAAGCCTATTTTGACAAAACCATAATGATATGGAATCCTACCATGGGAATGGCAATCTTGGTTGACACATAAATGAAATGATAGGTATTCAAAATACTAATGGAAACATAGGTACAATGTCAGAAGAACTTTGAGGAAATGGTTGTTTCATATTTGGTATGGTCGACTGATAAGTTAGATACATTGACAAACAAATGAGAGATTAAACTTGAGTATGTCATAAATGATTTGAAGTATGAGAACCCAAAGGATCATGTCTTAATGTTGAGTTATATTTTTGGACAAAAAGATTATGGTTCATGGATTTGGGAATGGTTCTACCTACTATCTCAAGTGGATAGGTTGAGAATGATTGTTGTGGAGGAAATGGATAACATAATGAGTGGAACATACCAACTCTCACACCTTGCTAACCCATTGATTTTATCTGTGAAACAAAAGATTGCACTAAGAAATACTAGTGGAAAAACCATGAAAATATTTAACGTATTGTACATGGAAGGACCATGGTTGTTATAGTCTGTATGTAACTTGGAAAACTATCCATCCAAATTTCCCTCAATGGAAATGTTGTCAATAAAAATTTTATGCATCGTTTTTGAGTTAAAAAATGGTTGAAATTTGATTTTCCATGGGAGAAAAAACACCAACACCAACATAATCAATTTCCATAGGTACTAGAGGGAATTATTGGCATTTAAACATTATGATGTCTTTGCAATATTCTGTGATCAGATATAAACATTGACAAAGTTATATGATATGTGTATTTATTTCAAAATATTTATAGGACTAGTTGTAACTAAATGTATTGTTTATAGAAAGATATTGCAACTTGTACCAACAAATCATGTAATTATCTAAATCATGTAATGGGTGAAAGGGGTCAGTTTGAAATGATGAAAATAACAATAAATAGTGCAGTTAGGTAAAATAATATAGTACTTTGATGGTGAAGGACATGAAGAAGTAAATGCAAATCCAAAAATCTATCACAAGTCGTTGGGAGAGAGAGGCCACTTGGAAAACAACACTTACTAGAAAAAGTCATTATGAATGAAGAAACCCTAGTTTCATGAAACATCCACCAAAATAACAAAATCATCCACAACATCATTCCAAAAGTGCACATAAGAGCTCTATGATAAGACAAAATGTTTAAGCATGCAAAAATTTTACAGTAGCTGAAATATACCAACTCTAAATCAACAAGAAACATAATGAATATATGGAAAATTAAAATGAAAAGACTTGTAAACCATCCACCAATTATTGCATGAATAAATAACATGAAACTATGTGAGGCCAGGCATTGGAAGAAAAGGTAACTCAACACTATTGTGTTTTGCATTAACACGATAGGTTAATAAATACAATACAAATGATTGTTGGTATTCCCTAAAAGGATACTCTTCCTATCCCCTACAACTCTTCATATGTACAATATTGTTACAATAATGCAATACCAAGGATTGTGTGTCCAATATTGCCTCCTTAATCTGAAGGGGTGTGTGTGAGTCCAAGCATCATTCTAAACTTTTTAAATTTTTCCCTTCCAAGTGCTTTGGTGGGTCCACAATTTTTTCATTCATGGAACAATGTCTCAAGTGAATTGTCTTGGCCTCTACATGATATCAAATCAAGTGATAATTTGTGTCCATGATCTTAGTTCAATCATGGAATTTTAGATTGTTTGCCAACTTGATTGCATAAGTATTTTCAACTAGAAGATGAGTAGAATTCACCTGTTTCTCCTGCAAAATTTCAAGTATTTTCCTGAGCCACACAATCTCCTTCATCACTTCTGCAGTTGCCACATATTTTTCCTTTTTTGTGGAATATAATGGAACTGATTGTTTGCATGAACTCTAGGATAAAACTATTGATCCAAGGCTCATGAGATATCCTAAAGTTGACACTTCATTTTTCTTATCCCCAAAAAAGTCTGAATCAAAATATCTGATCACGTTGAATTCATCCACCTTAGAGTACCTGATTCCAAAATATTGAGTTCCTTTCAAGTATTTTATAACTCTTTTTGTAGTTGACCAATGTATTTCACAAGGATTTTTCATGAACCTAGAAAGAATCCAAAGAAAAAATGAAATGTTTGGTCTAGTTTTTGTAAGATAGATAAGACTTCCCACAATATGTATATAATTGGTTGCATCCTCAAATTCATTCCCTTATTTTGATGTGAGTTTCTAATTTTTTTCCATTATATTAGAAATATGATTTCACTCAACCATGCCAAACTTGCTCAATATTTCTCCAATGTACTTCTTCTACGGGATGAATATTTACCTTCGATTTTGAATCGCCTCAATTCTCAAATAGTAATGAATATGTCCCAAATCTGTCATCTTGAAGCCTTTCTTCAATTTTTTCTTTATGGATGTAATGTATCTTTCAATGTTCCATATTATCAATAGGTCATTTACATATACTACAAGATATACAAAAACTTTTCTAACTTTCTTGAAAAACAAAGTTGCATCATCGATATTGAAATGCTTGAAATTCAATTTCAGAGGATGCTCAGTTAACTTTTCATACCATGCTCGTGGTGCTTGTTTCAAGCCATATAAGGATTGGATGATATTGCATTCCTTATGTTATTTCCCCTTCACAACAAATCCTTATAGTTGATACATGAAAACATTCTCTTTCAAGTCTCCATTCAAGAAAGAAGTCTTCACATCCAATTGGTGAATTTTCCATCCATTATGTGCTGCCATGGAAAATAGAGTATAGATGGTATCCCATTTTATTGTGGGACGAAAATTATCCTCATAATCAACACCTTATTTCCATGCAAATAATTTTTCCATGAGCCTTGGTTTGTGATTTTCAAGTAAGCCATCTGATCTATACTTGTTCCTGAATATCTACTTGCAACTGATTCGTCTGGTTCCAGATGGAGGATTCACTGATTTCCATGTTCTATTATTGATGAGAGAATCATATTCCTTTTATAGGGATTATTTCCATTCATGATGAGAAGTGGCTTCTTAAAAGGAAATTGGTTCAAGGTTAGTAGATAAATTCAACTCACAATCATATGAAACATCCATGTCATCTATATCACCTGAGTTTGGATTGTATTCATTACCTCCATCTTGTCTTGAGGAAATTTTGGTTCTTGTCTTTCTGAACTCATCAGGATGAATACTTTCAAGTATTTTTTTCAACCATTTTGGTGGAAGTTTTTGAGATGGTTCAGGTTTCTCAACTAATTGAGATGGTGTCAATTTCTCATCTAGCCTCATATTTTCAATCCTCTTGATGAAATCATCCAAATGAACTTAAGGTTTTGATGAAGTGGTAGGAACTTCTTCACATGGGGAATATTGTGCTTCAAAATGATATTCTATATATTGACCCAAGATAGGGATCCCCCATTCAAAATGTGGAGTCTTAGTATCGAATTCAAGATATGTCTTTACACAAGTAAATCTGTAAATATGATCAAGCTACCTCTCAACATTTTCATCTTTCTTGGAGGATTCAAGAAAGATTACATCTCTAGAAATGATTAATTTATTGTTTGTCTCATCATAAACATGATATCCCTTGGTGGTATTTGAGTACCCCAATAATATGCACCTCCAAATCCTTGCATTTATATTCATTCTTTTCTCCTTAGGAATCAATCAATAACAGGTGGAACCAAAGACCTTGAGGTGACTTACTGAAGGAATGTGGCCATACCACATTTCATATGGTGTCTTGTTTTTAAGAACATGATATGGACACCTATTTTTGACATAAAATACACATAATTGTATCAACCCAAAAAATCAATTTAATATTCTTGAAAAACATCATGGAACAAACCATATTTAGGAGTTTCATGTTCATTCATTCAACCGCACCATTATGTTGGGGATTGTATGGAAATGTGGTTTGATGTTTGACCCCATGTTGGTGAAGTTAGATTTCAAATTCACTAGATGTATATTCTCTTCCATTATCAGTTCAAAGAGAGCCAATACAAGATTGAGCTACATTTTGAATCCATACATGAAATTTTTCAAATGTTTCAAAAGATTGTTATTTATCTTTCAGAAAGTACACCCAACACATTCTAGTGTAATCATCAATAAAAGTCATGATATATCTATTTCCATTTGCAGAAGGAACGTGCATAGGGACACTTAAATAAGAATGCATCAATTCATTTTTTCTACATTCTTTGGAAGTAGAATCATGAAATGGTTGTTTTCTGTGTTTTCCAAGGATACAAGTATCACATTGCTTCAATTTCCTAGGAATAGTTAGCAAACCAAAAACACCTTTCTTTCAAAAAAAACAAATACTGGCATAATTAATATGGCCAAATATAGCATGCTATAAAAGACTATATGGAATTATAAATTCATCATG
>JASDQU010308937.1:33652-58471 GCA_032191745.1 Picea mariana | reverse complement strand
ACTTGTCTCAACCATGTACCCAACATGTACCTCAACCAAAATCCCTCATCAATTTCATCATCCAAATATGATTTGTAACTCTATAATAGACCTGGTGTATATGATCACATACCTGCAAACGTTTCTTAACTTTAACAACAAGAGACTAGAATTTTCATCAAACTTTACTTTAGTTTCATATGACTAATTTTGGATTAGTCAAAAACCCTAACTTGCAATAATTATAACTATCTACCTGTAATGAATAAATATCTGAAAATGGTACACAATGTTCTTCACTATCTTTAGTGCAATTCCTCCAGATTTCACTACTTGGAACCTCTAAGAAAATGATCTATAGAAAAAATGACATACCTTGTTGAATTCTGGCTTATTCTAGAGAGAGAAATTGTAGAGCGTGCCCCACACATAATATTTGTTGTATGGATCTAAAAATTGTACACAGAATACTAAAGAAGGTACTCTAACCAACACATTTGGTCTTACTAAATTTGGATCAGTTATGAAGAATTTATGATGTTTTTACATGAAACACCTATTTTAGACTAGTTTAAGGACTAGCCACAAACCCTATTTTCCATGTAGTGTAAATCCAAAAATAGAGCAATCCACAAGATGAAATTTGTACCACAACTACTTGGATATGTTACCTCAATGGCCTCCCAATTTCACGGTCTAAATCATTCTAGAAAAGACATTGTTGTGAAAATGGTGAGATGGCCTGTAAATAACATACCGTAGAAAACATCATCAAAAGAATTTATCCTCCCTTCAATTTTGGCCTTCTTTACTTCACCTTCCCTCTGAAATTCCGCTTATATATCCTTTTTTAACCTCAGTCACATGTATATATTCAATATTATAAAGTGTAATTAAAATGAGAGAGCCTTGCCTCTTATTTATACTTTCATGTAGCTTCTTCAAGGGGTTACCTTTTAACCATCTTAATCCACTTTCCTTATTTTAGGGTTAACCCACTTCTAATTTCTCCATTAAATTTATTATTGAAATAATTTATTTTGTATTCACTTTGACTTATAGTACACTCATAACTTCACTTTATTATTTACCTTCTAAAATCTCTTAAACCACTTTGACTACTTTGACCTTTTGGGGCTCCTAGATGACTCATGAGGGTTCTCCAACTTCACATGGCCATAAATCTCTAATCTTGAGGATTTATGTGATGTTTCACATCCAATGGAAATGGCATGACATGTACTATCCATATAGAATAACATTTCCTACAAATATATCAAAACTCACACCATTATACATCAAACAAACTTGGGTCCATTACCCAAACCAAGGTTCTCCAACTTCTCATGGCCATAACTCTCTAACCGTGAGGAGTTATGTGACATTCCACATACCAACGGAAATTGAATGATATGTACTATCCATATAGAATATTATTACTTTAAAATATATTAAAACTCATACCATTATATATTAAACAACCTTGGTTCCATTACCCAAACCTTTTTGGTAGCAGAATTCGCTACCGGACTTTCTCCAAGGGTTGACATCAATCACTAAGGGTTGACATAAATCTACAATATCACTCTCCAATGGTTGACATCAATGACAAAAAACAATCCATACCAATTTTCCATCAACCTAATCCAACTTTCTGACATCCCCATGACTTCCCATGTCTTCTTAAGAAAAACATTTACTTCAGACCCTAAGTCTAATATAATACCCCCCATATTGAAATCTCTAATGTTTGCATTCAACCTTAATTCCCTACTTGATGTTCTCTTATTATAGACCCGGTTAACTGTATTTACCACTTCTTCCCCATAATTTCACTTTTCAAATAGATTTTGTAACACTTGCAGATAAGACTTATCATTCAACAATTTTACACAAGATACCAAATTTTTTATTAAATTACTGACCTTTTTTGTAGAATGATCCTTGTTGGTTTGATCAAATAAAGGAGGCATGCCATACATTGGTATTTTATCTCCTGGTTTTGTCCCTAAAGTAGATGCAATATTCTCCTTTAAAATATCATGTCTGTCCTCTTTGAAGGTCTCCTTTTCATTGTGTGCATCAAAATTCTATTCATGTGTTGTATTCTTCCTGACCCACCGGTGCTGGTCCTAATTCTGTTTTGCTACATCCAATCTAGTATTACATCCTCCTCTAGTATATATATGGATCTTCTTCCCATCCTCTTATATGCTTTCGACAGAAACCTATTGCACATTCTGGTTATTCTGGTTCCTCTTGTCCTGTATCTTTATCAACAGTGTCAGATAGTCTTCTATATCATGGTCTACTGCGTGACAATACATACATGCTGCAGGTGGATATGGACAATCTATTGCATAGTGTCCATGTTTCTCAAAATTATGACATACTATTGGTCCTCTTTCACCACCAAATTCTCTTCCTCCATGACCTCCTCCTTTGAATCCTCCTCTATTTCCTTGGTTATCTCCATGTGGTGTATTATACTGAGGTGCTTGATTGTACTATGGCTACACATTATTATACTGTGGTTGCGCTGCAAACTATTGTGTGTTATTATACTATGGTTGTGCTTGAAATTGTTATGTGTTGTTATAATATGGTTGGGTTGCAAACTATTGTGTAGGCTGTCATATGTTCATCTTGCACCCTATATGTATCTAAAATCCTCTCCTTCATTATATCCAAAGTTCTACAGTCCTTATCTACATGTCCAACTTACTTGAAAAAATTACAAAATGTAGTCTTGAGAACTGTTTAATACTTCTGCATCATGGGAAAATGATATGGATCATTTCCATGTGTTTTACATATCTCACACCATGGTCCTCCCGAAGATAAATAATTTGGCATACCTACTCTCACGTACTGCAAAAATGTTGGACATTCATTCTTGTGATGCCCTTATGTTATGCATAATGTACATGAGACATCTTCCCTCTTTTCCTTTCCCTTATTATGATTTAACTAAAATTTCGGGTTCTTTAGATTTGCTCTCATCTATTCCACAACTAGATCTATATGTTTGTACTGATTTTCCTCCAATTGCAAGGATTCTTGTAAAGCCTCAGCCCGACTTTGGAATTTTTGTTGCCTCAAAGGATACTTCAAGTGTGGTAACAATGAATTCATAAATAAATGTTTATTTTTCATATTAGTATTAGGTTACTTCAACTTTAATTTTAACCTCTTGAATTTGTTATCAACTTCCCAAACTAACTCACCTGACTTCTATTTGATTTCTATCATATCGTTCATAAACTAATATTTTGAGCTTGGTTTCTGAAATTCATTGATTAATTGCTTCTTTACATCTGCAACAGTTGTAGGTCCTCTGGTTCGATTAGTTATTGCGAGACCCATATACTAATCTAATGCATGGTCTCTGAATGTTATTTCCAACTACGCAACCTTTGTATCTTCATCCATAATTTGCTTATGTGCTCAAATATTTTCACAAATGAACATATTATTTTCTGGGTCCTCTGACCCTTTTCCTCAAAACTATGGTAATCTAATAGTTGGATATAGTCCTGCCATTGTGAAGTGTGTTTTGCTACCGCCTCCATGCGATGTATATACCTAATTACTGCTTTCCAAACTTATACTTCTGCTTGAATTTCCATTGGATCCACGTCCTGTAAAAATCCTTCTACCACTAATCACTTGTTGGTTAACCGATTTTTCTTCTTCATATGTCTTAGTCATACATGGGGTCATGGGTTCCACACTAATTCAGATCTGGAATGGAGAGCCTTCTTCTACACCATGTCCTTGAACTCTAGTTTTCCTCTCATATGTGGTGTGCATGATTTCCTCAATCTTCCCTATTGCACAAATATCCTCTACCTCTTCCTCATCACCATCCAAGACTTATCGCTCGACTACTTCCCTCTTCTTACTATTGATTTTATATTGGTAAGGTCATTCGTTTCACATCACTCCCACTCTACTCAATATCTCCTTGGCATGTTACTCATCCATCATGATTGGGTCTATTGATTCCTTCTTTTGGCCTCTCTCCAGAGCCTTCCTCATATCTCATATCTTCCTTAGTGCTTCCCCCAGTTCCCCCATGCGCGCAGAGTGATTTAGTTGTCTGAATCCATTGTCATCACTCCTTTATCATGTAATAATATCTTGATCATCATGTAAATATATCTATTGTACCTTCCTCTAGGTCCATTCAAGAAATCTTTCTTTGTAGTAGTATATGACTTCATTGTATCAATTGCAAAATCTGTAATAAACCCTACAAGAATACTGTCTAACCAGAAATCTCCTCTGTACGTGAATTTATTATTAACCCTTTCCAACTGCGCAATGCTCTCAATAGTCTAATCTACTTGTCTAATACGATTAGTTGAATGAGTATCCTTCAACCTCAATATCCACTCTTGTAACAACTATGATAAATAAATAAAAAAAAACTTCATGAAAATCATTAAATGCATACCTCTGTAAATACTGGCGCGGTGTATACCTAGAACTTCTGTTATCTTTCTGCACAAAATTGGGCTTCTTTATCTCCAACCATCTTTCAATGTCCTGCTTAGTATGATTCCATGGCATGAACATCCATTTCTACCCTTCCATTTTCTTCACTGACCTTCTCATCATATTCCTTCCTGGTTGTTCTTCTGAGTTCCAGCCTACAACAGAGCCATTTGTTGGATGTATGGGTTGACCCGGGTTCTACCTTAGTTTTCGAACAAAACCCTAGAAACCATCGACCCCTCTAGTAAACCAGAAGACAACACTGCACACAAAGTGCACAATGAAGTCTCACCTGAAATGGCGTATGGGTGACTGCAGGACCCAAATGTATGCAGTCATGGAATTGATAGGGCTCATGGGGATGTCATACATTTATTCTCTTTTACTTCAGATAACCTTATCTACCATTCTACCATCATATTCATTCATTCTACTTTAAATATCATACTCATTTTGTTGCACACTGTAAATAAAATTTAACACATTCATTTATATCCCATTCATTTATCATAATAAGAATTGCAACACATACAAGAGACACATTCCACACATTAACACATGATTTTTCCATGGTTCACCTCCCCTGGGATACGTCCACAAAGATCTTATGTTTCTTATTATTCTTCTTCAAAATCTGGCATTGTGTGCATTACATCAAAATTTTGTCATACTTTGTGAGCCTGACCAGTATCGCACCAAGATCCACATCTTGTGACCTGACCTTCAATTACATCTAAAAAATGACTCAATCTGAGCTCCACACCTCTCAACCAAAAAATAGTACTGAAACTCAAACTCAAAAGGGTTCTCAAGATACTTCTCAATATGCCAAAAATATAGATACCCTCCTATCCTCATACAACCTATATTTATACTTCAAAAGTGGGTAAAACCCCTTACATTGACTACCAAAACCCTAACCCTAGTTTGTCCACATAGTAACTCCTTGCAAGGATGGTCTTCGTTCCATTCTTTGAATCTGTGTTTCTTCTCCTTATTTCCTGGTGCATTGCTTTCGTATCCTTCTATTGCGCTTCTTTCTCCTCATTTCCTGGAACGCACTCCAACTATTCACCAAAAAAGTTGTCTTATACCTAAAATTAGCCTGCTCCAACAGGCACTCTAGACAATGGGCTATGTAGTTAGCCACTTGTTTCTTCATTCTCGGCCAAAAGTATTGGCTCCTTACAACTACAATGGATTTCCGATATCCTAGGTGCCCAACATATGGCACATTGTGAATTTCCCTCGGCACTATATTTTTCAGCTCCAAAAAATTTGACATATACACCTTGCCCTTGCACAAGAGGATCTCGTCCTCTTTTGATTCATAATTTCTAAATTTCTGTTGTAAATTGTTTCATTGTAATTTTTCTTTTATTTGCAAATAAAGCTGATCTAAATTTGTTGTTTCAAGAATTTATCTTTTAAATATTTTCAGTACATGATGATGGATGAAATATGCACTTCATGAGCTCTTATGTTGAGCGCATCAACCACCTAATTTTCCTTGCCTTTGACATGTTTAATTTCGAATTCATACTCACTAAGAAATTCCATCCATCTAGTTTGCCTAGCATTTAGTGTGGGCTACTTAAATAAATGTTTCAGACAATAGTAGTATGTTCTTAGCTCAAACCTCTTCCCCATGAGGTTATGTCTCCACATTTTTAATGCATTTACAATTGTTGCTAACTCTAGATCNTTCTTCATCACGATCCACAATATTTAATATGGGAGCACTTGTCAATTTTTTTTTTCAACTAATGGAAACCCTCTTCACATTTTGGATTGCACTTGAATTTCACTCCTTTCTTTTGCAATGAAGTGATTGGACTTGCAATATTTGAAAACCCTTTTAAGAATATTTGGTAATAACCCATGAGACCCATAAATGATCTGACCTCCATGGCATTTCTTGGCATTGTCCATCCTCTATTGGTCTCTATATTCTTGGGATCGATTTTTATCCCATCTTCTAAAATAATATGCCTAAAGTAATGGATCTTCTTTTGATAAAATATGCACTTAATTATCTTGGAATACAACTTATGCTCCCTTAAAAATTTTAGCACCATTATTAGAGGCTCCTCATACTCCTCTTCATACTTAGAGTAGATGAGAATATCATTTAAGAAAACAATTACAAACTTTTCCATGTAGTCCTTGAACACTCCTCTCATTAGACACATAAAAACAACAGGGGAATTTGATAGTTCAAATGGCACTACCGTGAATTCATAATGCCCATACCCTGTTCTTAATGTTGTTTTGATGATATATTCTTCTTTCATCCTCAGTCGATGATAGCCTGACCTTAAGTCAATCTTGGAAAATATTCTTCCACCTTTTAGCTGATTAAATAATTCATCAATCCTTGGCAAGGGATACTTGTTCTTTATATTGATCTTATTCAACTTTCTGAAATCAATACACGACCTTAAGGTTCCAAATTTCTTCTTCAAAAAATGAATTGGGGCTCCCAAAGGAGACACACTTAGGCATATATACCCCTTCTTCAAAATTTCTTCTAGCTGCACCTAGAATTGTTTCTGTTATGGTGTTTGCATTCTCTAAGGTGTCTTGGACAATGGGGAAGCACCTGGCACCAAATTGATAGATAAATCAATGTTTCTCTTTGGTGGAAATCCTAGGATCTCCTTAAAAACATCTTCAAAACATTTTAAGACTAGATGGTCTTCAATACTTGCAACTTTATCACTAGCTTTCTCTTCCATGTGGGATGAAAATATTTGACATCCTTTCCTAAAACATTTTTTTCAACTGCATAGATGAAATTTCTCTAATAGCTACAACTCTCAAAATTCCTTGAATATTTCCTTGTTTCCCTTTCTCATCAAGACAAGTTATTGCCTTGTTGTAATAGTCTAGGACAACATGGTGTTTTTTTTCAACCAATTCATGCCAATTATACATTCATATGAACCAAAAGGTATAATGTTCACATCTACCTTTGCGATGAGCCCATTCATATCTATCGAAAAATATTTAACCCGCTCATTGATCTTTCTCTTAGCCCTCGTGGCTAATTGAAATAACCAACATTTCTCATGTTTACTCCTTTGCATGTGAAATATTTCAATGATGATAGATTTTATGTAACTATGGCTATCTCCATAATCAATTAAAATTTCTATGGGATTGTTATCAATCTTACCTTCCACTTCAATCATGGGGAATTGACATTGTGCTTGATTGTTGTCCGATGATGCATAAATCCTTGGCATGCTTCCTCCCATATATTCCACTATTTTAACCTCTTGAATGTTGTGGACAATGCTCATTCTTAATATTTTGTGAGGGAAATCCTTGTACAAGTGATTCCCCTCACATCCCCAACATTGTAAATAATGTTGACTTGGCATTTTCCTAAAAGAATCTGTTGTCTTTTATTTATTTTGGGATGACTAGCCTTGTTGATTTTCTTGAGAGTTATTCTTGAAAAAGGGTGGCTTAAAACCTTTATTTCTTTTCTCCCTCTTTCCTTTCATCTTGTCATTACCAATTTTTTGAAAGATTGTCCTCCCTCTTCTCTTCTCATAGAGATGCCTTTCTCTCTTTATGATATCCTCCAAAGTCTCTAGGTTATCATATTGTATCTTTTCATTATATGAGGGTAAGACACTAAGAACCTTTGTATTTTAACCTTTTCATCTTTTAGGAATTCAACATAATTCAACAATTAAAAGAACCTCTTCTCATACTCACCCATTGTCATGCTTCCCAACTTGATTTCAAAGAACTCTTTCATATTCATCTCATAGTAATGCTTGGATAAATATTTATCTTCAAAATATCCTTTCAACTGCCTCCATGAGACCCTCTTCTTATCAATATGCTTGGCTTGCTTAAGCTAATCCCACCACATGGATTCCTTTCATTGCAAGTGGTAGGTTTCAATTCTTGTTTCTACCATGGAGGGGTAATCATGCAGCCATAAATATTTCTTCATTTCCAACAACCAGGCCTCGACCTCTTCTCCCTTCCTATGCTCACCATTGAAAGTTTTTTTCTTAATATTCCTCAGTTCACCTAGTAAGATGTATCTCTTGGGCCTTCCCCCGTGTCTCCTGACATGGGGCACACTTGGGCTACTCCCTATCCCTGAACTAGCATGATATCTCCTAGTGGATTTCTCTAGGGAATGATGGTGTCTTCTCCAACTCCTTTAATGCCTACAATTATCATTCCCATCCCTTCTACTATGAGATTTGGATTCTATCACTTTTTTAGCACTAGGTTTAGGATTTGTGCCAAAGTCCTTATTGGATTGATTCTACAACATGTTCAAGCTCTGAAGTATCTCTTCCTGATCCTTCATAATATTTTCATTATCATCTCTATAACTTTGCACTTCCCTATGCAGGCTTCTCATAGTTACAGGATCTTACCTATCCCTTATTCCATTTGACTCGGTCTCAATATTCCCCATGTTGACATGTAGACCTATGAATTCTTCCTCATGACTGTAGGACCCTTGGGAACCTTCCATTACTATGTTTCTCATATAGAAACCAAACTACTTCTCTAAAACTCTAATTTTGAAGAGAATGTGCATGAAAACAATTTATGTTAGATGAAAATAAACACATACACAATTTGGAAAAGAAATCATAATTTTTTCTTCCCTTTAATTCCATCAGACATATTCTTTTGAGTCGATTGTAAAATTTCCTGCTCAAATTAATTTTCTAGGTTAATAGTTGGATTCTCTTCCTCAATAACTTTATGTCGACTATTTATTTTATAAATTCTAAGATTCGAGTAGAAATTTATGGTCTTCATAAGTTTTGACCATTTTCCCTTTTATATCCTTACATGCTACATGTGTTCTCTTTCTCTCCCAACACATTATTAGATATCCAGAAATCAAATTTGGCTCCATGGCTAACTTCTAGAGTCCATGAGATTTCCATAGAATGCTCTTGGGAGCCAAACCAACTCCTGAAATAGGAGTTATGCCCTCTAAAATAAATTTGGTACTAAAGTGTACCCTTGACTATCTTGGTTGTAACTACCTCATACAAGATTTGTTTGGAGAAACATTTAGCTTGCTTGAAATCTTTCTCTGAGCTCTATCATTTTAGAAGCAGAAACTTGTGTCCTGGAAGGACAAACAATTTCATACAAATTTTATTTTCTAAAAACATTGTTTATGCCCTAAAAAATGCATTGCAAGATGAAGACCATAAAAAACTAGAAAGTTTCATGGAAAATCCATTAATTTACTAGTATAATAGTCTTTAGATAAAAAAATTGTTGATCTCAAAATCAGGATCAATCCCAATCGTTGATTTTCCTAGCCTTACCAAGATGTATCTAGACCTACACAGAGTTATTAGAACTCTTCTTCAGAACCTTCCCATCATGAAGCTTTAATTTCTAGGTATGCGAACTCTTGAAAGTACATAGCATGAAACACTGTCAAACTCCTTCTATCAGAAACCATCCATCAGAAACACAACTTGCCAGGTTTCCCAAACTCTGAGCTCTGGTAGATTATGGATCTATCTCTATCATACCTTCCCGAATGAACCCTTTAATAGCCTCCTTCCAAAGACTTACACTCAAATTATACATGTCATTCTTTGATTTTCCCACTCTTGATGACATGTTCTCTAACATGGCATTCTCCTCAACCCTCAACCCTTCCAAGACAACATACTTGTTCAATAGATCAGACATTCAATAAGTGGTTCGATCAATGACCATGGTCATCTCAAGCTCCCAAAAATACGTACTAGCTACCTCGGTTGGACTGACTCCCTAGGAAGGTGAAATTACCCTTCCTCGAGCCTTCCAAACAGGTCTTTCCGATTCTACCTTTCCAAGAAATCCAATAGATATGAAAAATGTCGATCAACGGATATGAAATTTCAAGCTTGTGTCCTTAGAATCCTTTCTTCGAACTCAACCTTATGTTCAAATATGAAGTCTTTCTAAAACCTTCTTCCCGAACAAACCTTTTGGGAATTCCTTTCTTCAACCTCCTATGACTAAACCTTGACCGTTGATTCTCAAGGTCGAATTAATCCGTGTCGTCGATTAATAAAGTTCATGGATTCTCTGAAACTTATAGGATTTCGACACTTTAGGCCAAAATCAACTCTGTAACCTACAACTCGGTGCCATGAATTACCTTCTTCGACTGATATGAAACACATAATCGAAAATGTGCTCATAATTTGAGGATTTCACTTATGTTTACCATTTCCCCCCCAAATTCGTCACAAGATGAAATCTGCAACCACAAATATGCTCAATTTGTTCTGCCTCCTGGCCCATACAATCTCAATGTTGAACCTTGAGCTATGATACCATTCTGTAATGCCCCCCAACTTAACCAGGGAACATTACTATGTGGAAAAACACATAAAACAATTTTTTTTTTCTAATCAATTATTGTAGCTTACCAAGTATGATTTAAACACATTTTTGACTAATTTATTATAGACATAATTAAATTCTTCTACAACACTCTAAACAAGCATGAATAAAACTGATAAAATATTTATAAAAACATATAAACCATTATCATTCAGAGAGTAATTGCACAACCATGAACTCATAAATAACTCGACAAAATAGATAACACTTATCTTTAAAAAAGAGTTTTTACAACCAACTACTTGAGAAGGATGTTCCACCCAACCATAGACCTTTTGTTCCAAATCTCAACAACAAGTCACCCATGAGTTGGGGCTAGGAATAAACAAAATAAGGGTGCCTCTCATATTCCCTTCAAAACTCAATATCACACAACCCACTGGTTCTCTCTTACAAATATCTTGAATTTCCTCTAGCTCTCTTTATCTTGACCTTCCCAACCCAAGGAATGTACCCCTTCATTGATCTCAATCCATTGGGTGTCCCATTTGTTTATGAGGGTCTATATGGAATAGGTAACTAGGAATATCTCAGTTGAGAACTCAAGGGAAATCACTACAGGGACAAACTACCAAAAAATTCAACAACACACACTTGTTGATATAGTCCAAGTCATCTAGGAGTTAACTCTTCATGCCTCACAACCCGACTCTCCAGTTTTATCTCCAAAACGCTCCAAAAATGCTCTAGCATGCTATAGAATTCACCCAACATTGTTTCTATAACTCTCAATCTCTTCTCCCATGTTCTCTATTGTTGTTCATGTAAAAAATGAATGTCTAAAATTGTCTGTTACTACCCATACAAATTTCCTCTATTTCCCCAATACAGTTGACTGCTCACTCTACCCAACATTGATTGTAATTCAGATCCATGCTCTCTAATAACTATGGAATGTGACTCTCGCACCCACCCTATGACATATATTCAATGATTGAGGTCTCATACACTCAACCAGAAAATAAAAGTTTTTCCCAAATGATAATAAAATTTAGAAATGTGGGTTTGAATTAATGCCCATAAATTATTTCTCTTTGGATCCCTCTTGGGCACTCTCTAGGAAATCCCCCTCTCTTCTGTATTAATCATCCCCCATCTCTGTCCATATTCTAGTAGCTAGTATTACACTATATTTATTTACAATTCAGAAAATGCATTTTGCATTTACATTGCTTGGCCATAGCCACATTAATATATAACTTATGCATTAATTAAATTGATAATTATAGTGGGGATGTTACACCTGAGATATTCATCCTGAGATCATTTTTTTATGAATTTTATGTTTCATGAATGTAAATGATTTTATGCATTTTTGTTTAAATTTCATGCTTCAATCCTTGTAATTGTTGCAAGGTGGCATTGCTGAAAGATTAGGGTTACATAAAAGGGAAACACCCTTGCAATTTTCAATATCATCTATGATGAGTTTTCTTAGCTTGAATTATAAAATATCATTTTTAAGTATGTTCATTCATTGTGGAAAAAAATTTATAAGAATTTTGTTTTTTTGTCCAATCTTTGGAGTGACAAAAAACGCTCAGGCTCAAAACCACTCGAGGTGTTGCTTCGAATAAGAGAAGAAATATCGAGTTCCAGGATGCACATGATAGTTGTGAGGGTGTAAGTGGTCAATGAGTGACCAATGACTATCATTTTGTATCTAAGGAACCATATTTCTCTTTTCCATGTTTGGTCACTTTTTATCATTTTTGATATTGGGAACAATGTGTGATTTTGTTAAAAATGTACAGTTAAAATGATTTTGAATACATGCATACACACACATATACATTTCATGGCACACATTTTATGAATTGCAGTTTTTTTTTATATTGATGTTCACTAATGATGCTTATGATGATAATGCTAAAAATTCCACCTTTGTTAGTTATGATGAGAAACTTCCATTTCCATCTTTTTCTCTTAGAATCTATTCAAAACAATTCTAGTCTCCAATTACAAAGCATTTCAAAAACCCCAACAAAATTTCCAACATGAATCTCCAAAAATAGTTCAGAAATGTTTCAAATATTCCCCTCTAAATAAATAACATGTCAATGAACAACTATCAGAAAAATCAAGGGTGATGAAATTTGAACTATTATTGATATCCAACAATCATCTAGGATTCAGAAATCCATCTATCATTTTGTTCTTTTCCATCTAAACATGATCAAAGGATACATGACTAATGCTATAAGAGATTATCTGAATCCCATGGAAAATATACCTTAACATGTAATTATCTAAATAATATAATGTAGTTAAATGGACCCATTTCTTATGATGTTAGGTTTTTCATATCATATCATGTCATTTCCGTAAATACTTATCCATATCATAGCTCAATACCCTCACATGTATTAGCAAATCATGATATCGTCAAACAATGTAGAAATCCCTATGTGACTTACCATTTATATTATAACTTTGCCATCCCATGTTTAATAATCAAGTTATTAGATAACTCTTACATAATGAATTATGAAAGTTATTACCTATTTCTACTCATTTTGTGTTCTTCTATCATGTCACAATCTTATATATAAAAAATTGTGTTATCACTTTCTTAATCACATGTTTAATTGACATAACCATGCATGGAATCCCATGTCTTGACCTCATAACATGAATCAAACATGCCTTAACCTGATTAAAAAATCATGCATGAATTAACATTACATGTCTTCTTACCAAGGAAAAAATTATACATTACTAGCTATGAATTATCTAATTACCATAAAAAATCATCTCATCCATATCCTACCACTATAATAAAAATCATACATACCTTTTTATTGATTATAGTACAAATCATACATGCATTTACATTGCATGTATTATCATTATAACATATACCATACATGCATTTCCATTGCATTCCTTTTCACTATCAAATAAATCATCTCATATTCCTTATCATGTCTTACCCTTATAAGTCTTAGTATTTGGATAGGAGTTCCTTCCATTGAAATATCATGGGTATTCTTCTTTATCCAATATCTGATGGATTCTTTTAAGATTTATGTCGATGATGATCCTAAAACTTCTAAATAGAATCCGACCAATAGATCACCTTCCTACTACAATAGAAAAAGCCTATTTTGACAAAACCATAATGATATGGAATCCTACCATGGGAATGGAAATCTTGATTGACACATAAATGAAATGATAGGTATTCAAAATACTAATGGAAACATAGGTACAATGTCAGAAGAACTTTGAGGAAATGGTTGTTTCATATTTGATATGGTCGACTGATAAGTTAGATACATTGACAAACAAATGAGAGATTAAACTTGAGTATGTCATAAATGATTTGAAGTATGAGAACCCAAAGGATCATGTCTTAATGTTGAGTTATATTTTTGGACAAAAAGATTATGTTTCATGGATTTGGGAATGGTTCTACCTACTATCTCAAGTGGATAGGTTGAGAATGATTGTTGTGGAGGAAAGGGATAACATAATGAGTGGAACATACCAACCCTCACACCTTGCTAATCCATTGATTTTATCTGTGAAACAAAAGATTGCACTAAGAAATACCAGTGGAAAAACCATGAAAATATTTAATGTATTGTACATGGAAGGACCATGGTTGTTCTAGTCTGTATGTAACTTGGAAAACTATCCATCCAAATTTCCCTCAATGAAAATGTTGTCAATAAAAATTTTATGCATCGTTTTTGAGTAAAAACATGGTTGAAATTTGATTTTCCATGGGAGAAAAAACACCAACACCAACATAATCAATTTCCATAGGTACTAGAGGGAATTATTGGCATTGAAACATTATGATGTCTTTGCAATATTCTGTGATCAGATATAAACATTGACAAAGTTATATGATATGTGTATTTATTTCAAAATATTTATAGGACTAGTTGTAACTAAATGTATTGTTGATAGAAAGAGATTGCAACTTGTACCAGTGAATCATGTAATTATCTAAATCATGTAATGGGTGAAAGGGGTCAGTTTGAAATGATGACAATAATAATGAATAGTGTTGTTAGGTAAAATAATATAGTACTTTGATGGTGAAGGACATGAAGATGTAAATGCAAATCCAAAAATCTATCACAAGTCGTTGGGAGAGAGAGGCCACTTGGAAAACAACACTTACTAGACCAAGTCATTATGAATGAAGAAACCCTAGTTTCATGAAACATACACCAAAATAAAAAAATCATCCACAACATCATTCCAAAAGTGCACATAAGAGCTCTATGATAAGACAAAATGTTTAAGCTTGCAACAATTTTACAATAGCTGAAATATACCAACTCTAAATCAACAAGAAACATAATGAATATATAGAAAATGAAAATGAAAAGACTTGTAAACCATCCACCGATTATTGCATGAATAAATAGCATGAAACTATGTGAGGCCAGGCATTGGAAGAAAAGGTAACTCAACACTGATGTGTTTTGCATTAACACGATAGGTTAATAAATACAATACAAATGATTGTTGGTATTCCCTAAAAGGATACTCTTCCTATCCCCTACAACTCTTCATATGTACAATATTGTTACAACAATGAAATACCAAGGATTGTGTGTCCAATATTGCCTCCTTAATCTGAAGGGGTGTGTGTGAGTCCAAGCATCATTCTAAACTTTTTAAATTTTTCCCTTCCAAGTGCTTTGGTGGGTCCACAATTTTTTCATTCGTGGAACAATGTCTCAAGTGAATTATCTTGTCCTCTACATGATATCAAATCAAGTGATAATTTGTGTTGATGATCTTAGTTCGATCATGGAATTTTGGATTCTTTGCCAACTTGATTGCATAAGTATTTTCAACTAGAAGATGAGTAGAATTCACTTGTTTCTCCTACAAAATTTCAAGTATTTTCCTGAGCCACACAATCTCCTTCATCACTTCTGCAGTTGCCACATATTTTTACTTTTTTGTGGAATATAATGGAACTGATTGTTTGCATGAACTCTAGGATAAAACTACTGATCCAAGGCTCATGAGATATCCTAAAGTTGACACTTCATTTTTCTTATCCCCAAAAAAGTCTGAATCAAAATATCTGATCACGTTGAATTCATCCACCTTAGAGTACCTGATTCCAAAATATTGAGTTCCTTTCAAGTATTTTATAACTCTTTTTGCAGTGGACCAATGTATTTCACAAGGATTTTTCATGAACCTAGAAAGAATCCAAAGAACAAATGAAATGTTTGGTCTAGTTTTAGTAAGATAGATAAGACTTCCCACAATATGTATATAATTGGTTGCATCCTCAAATTCATTCCCTTATTTTGATGTGAGTTTCTAATTTTTTTTCCATTAGATTAGAAATATAATTGCACTCAACCATGCCAAACTTGCTCAATATTTCTCCAATGTACTTCTTCTACAGGATGAATATTTACCTTGGATTTTGAATCACCTCAATTCTCGAATAGTAATGAATATGTTCCAAATCTTTCATCTTGAAGCCTTTCTTCAATTTTTTCTTTATGGATGTAATGTAGCTTTCATTTTTCCGTATTATCAATAGATCATTTACATATACTACAAGATATACAAAAACTTTTCTAACTTTCTTGAAAAAAAAAGTTGCATCATCAATATTGAAATGCTTGAAATTCAATTTCAGAGTATGCTCAGTTAACTTTTCATACCATGCTCGTGGTGCTTGTTTCAAGCCATATAAGGATTGGATGATATTGCATTCCTTATGTTATTTCCCCTTCACAACCAATCCTTATAGTTGATACATGAAAACATTCTCTTTCAAGTCTCCATTCAAGAAAGAAGTCTTCACATCTATTTGGTGAATTTTCCATCCATTATGTGCTACCATGGAAAATAGAGTACAGATGGTATCCCATTTTATTGTGGGACGAAAATTATCCTCATAATCAACACCTTATTTCCATGCAAATAATTTTTCCATGAGCCTTGCTTTGTGATTTTCAAGTAAGCCATCTGATCTATACGTGTTCCTAAATATCTACTTGCAACCGATTCGTTTGGTTCGAGATGGAGGATTCACCGAATTCCATGTTCTATTATTGATGAGAGAATCATATTCCTTTTACAGGGATTATTTCCATTCATCATGAGAAGTGGCTTCTTAAAAAAAAGTTGGTTCAAGGTTAGTAGATAAATTCAACTCACAATCATATGAAACATCCATGTCATCTATATCACCTGAGTTTGAATTGTATTCATTACCTCCATCTTGTCTTGAGTAAATTTTGGTTCTTGTCTTTCTGAACTCATCAGGATGAATACTTTCAAGTGTTTTTTTCAACCATTTTGGTGGAAGTTTTTGAGATGGTTCAGGTTGCTCAACTAATTGAGATGGTGTCAATTTGTCATCTAGCCTCATATTTTCAATCCTCTTGATGAAATCATCCAAATGAACTTAAGGTTTTGATGAAGTGGTGGGAACTTCTTCACATGGGGAAGATTGTTCTTCAAAATGATATTCTATATATTGACCCAAGATAGGGATCCCCCCTTCAAAATGTGGAGTCTTAGTATCGAATTCAAGATATGTCTTTACACAAGTGAATTTGTAAATATGATCAAGCTACCTCTCAACATTTTCATCTTTCTTGGAGGATTCAAGAAAGATTACATCTCTAGAAATTATTAATTTATTGTTTGTCTCATCATAAACATGATATCCCTTGGTGGTATTTGAGTACCCCAATAATATGCACCTCCAAATCCTTGCATTTATATTCATTCTTTTCTCCTTAGGAATCAATCCATAACAGGTGGAACCAAAGAACTTGAGATGACTTACTGAAGGAATGTGGCCATATCACATTTCATATGGTGTCTTGTTTTTAAGAACATGATATGGACACCTGTTTTTGACATAAAATACACATAACTGTATCAGCCCAAAAAATCAATTTAATATTCTTGAAAAACATCACGGAACAAACCATATTTAGGAGTTTCATGTTCATTCATTCAACTACACCATTATGTTGGGGATTGTATGGAAATGTGGTTTGATGTTTGACCCCATGTTGGTGAAGTTAGATTTCAAATTCACTAGATGTATATTCTCTTCCATTATCGGTTCGAAGAGAGCCAATAGAAGATTGAGCTACATTTTGAATCCATACATGAAAATTTTCAAACGTTTCAAAAGCTTGTTATTTATCTTTCATAAAGTACACCCAACACATTCTGGTGGAATCATCAATAAAAGTCATGATATATCTATTTCCATTTGCAAAAGGAACGTGCATAGGGCCACTCAAATAAGAATGAATCGGTTCGTTTTTTCTACATTCTTTGGAAGTAGAATCATGAAATGGTTGTTTTCTGTGTTTTCCAAGGATACAAGTATCACATTGCTTCAATTTCCTAGGAATAGTTAGCAAACCAAAAACACCTTTCTTTCAAAAAAAAAAAATACTAGCATAATTAATATGGCCAAATCTAGCATGCCATAAAAGACTATATGGAATTATAAATTCATCATGATGAGACTCGAGGTATGAAACATTTTCCGTATGGGTATATGTCCCTTTCATCTTCAACAATACTCCATCTTCCATTCTAGTCATGAAAACCATGTTATCATAATCCTTCCTTATTTCAACTTTTCCACTGAACATATGAATAGAGTGGCCTTAATGTCTGATGTGCACAAGGGAAAACAAATTCCTTTACAACTTAGGAAGACAGAGTACATTATGCAGAAGAAAATATAGGAGTCCAGGAAACATAATCCTGATGGTGACCATTCCCAAAGGTTTGAGACTTGATCTATCTCCAAAATACACTATGCCATCTACATTATCATCGAAGTCTTCAAAGAATTCTCTTTGAAATTTCATGTGGGAGGTCGCACCTATATCAAGAATCCATGCATATCACCAATAAACAAATGAAGTGTTAAACAATTCTTTAGTTACTCCTATACTGCAGTGGGAAACAACGTAATGAGTAGGTGCTTTACCTTTCTCTAGTTTTGAAGTTTTACCTGTCCTCTTTGATATTCTCTCATGGAACTCTGCATTCAATTGCTTCATGTGACCCATTCCTTCTACAACGAGTACAATGAAGATTTTATTTTTCACTGGGATTATACCAAACCCCTTGACCTCTGAGTTTCTTCTTCTTTATGTGTCATTTTATTTCTTATTAACAGATGGAAGGAAGAAAGATATTTGCTTGAGTCTGGTCTTTACAGGTTGTTATATTTATACTCACTTCAATTATAGTTTCACCTTCAGTGACTTCACTGAGAGGATGCAACCACTAGTTTCTCCACCATCTTCTTCATGTTTACTTGGTATGAAGATAGGGATGGTCCCAGGTTGGGTACGTCGTACAACCTTCAGGAAATTTATTGAACTAATCACAATATACCATTATTTTCTTCACTGATATTATACTGATGGATACTATCCTTCCAGCTATACCATTTCAAATTGAATAACATACTAATTAAAATTTTGACCAACCATCCCAACAGGCACAACAACCCCTTTCACTAAGAATTTTGACCATCATTTTATTAAGGATGGGGATTTTTGATCCATTCCCAAGGGTACATCTATGGGTCAATGAGGTGATGCTTGATGGGACAATTATGTGAGGATTCAAAATGCATCGATGGGTGAATGAGGTGAGTCTTGATGGAACAACACTCTAATGGTCAATGGGATGGAGAGACTAGTGATGCATTGACATTGTATTTTTGTGAGGGTAGTGTGAGATATGGAAGAATGAGAGTATTATATTCTAGTAGTGTGAGGGCAACTTGAGGGATACCATTCATAGTCAATCGAGCTATCATGTAATATAGGTGAGGGTTCCATGTAGAACAATCATGTCAAATTAGGGTTTGGTTAGGGTTTGGGACAATTTCATTTGGTCATGTGAGTTAGGGTTTGATAATATAAGGGATACGTTCTAATCATGTTCAAGTCACATAGGGTTATGCAGGAGGAATGGTTTCATGTGTAGTATTCTATTGTATTAGGGTTTGAGATCCAAAATTCACAATACTAACCGATGTGAAGAGATGATGTTGGATTTTGATGTGTATGGATGAAGGGTGATAGAAACACCCTATATTTTATGGTTTCTTTTCTCATTGTAGGCACATTCCTACCAGGAGATGTCACGATTCCCATGCACTCTACAACGAGCAAATGTACCCAAGTAGGAGCCATCTGTTATCCCAATTTTGTGGGATAAATAAGGAGATGATGTTTCTAGGCCCTCAAGTTGTAGATATCAAGTGTCGAGAGACCACATGACTAGCAGTGTCCACTTGCACATACAGAATCATGCTCTATCACCACATTCTGATCCATTGTTAGCACATCCACCACACTAGTTATCTTTTGGAAGGAAGACAGGTATTGCTCCATGAGGTACAAGTCAACTATTGCGGTAGGTAATCACTCTAATATTTGAGGCATTTAAACATGTTGTATTTAAGATTATTTTGATTATATAACACTTGATTGGAAATTATGATTTTGACCATGTTTCACCTTGGTCAGTTTCATAGATTTCCTAGTAAGTGGCCAACATTTTAGGAAGGTTTGTGACTGGGGGTCCCTTAGGGGGTTGTCATACCATTACCGACCATACTTACCACTTTACTCTCATTACACTCCCATCATATTTACCTCTTATAGGACCTTTGAATTTAGTGATTCAATAAGGGCATGTACCTCATTTTATGGGAAGAAGGGGCTAAAGGCCCAGGGGAATGGTTGTTGTAAAATATAAGAGCCTAAAATAAACCTTCTAGATGCTCGCCCAGTCATGTCATGAGAACGATGAGCTACTTCTCTTGAAATAATTGAATACCTGCACAATATCAAACACACAATAAATATCCTGCTTGAATACAAGACTAACACAAGTGCGTTACAACACTTTGTATGGTTACCCCTATGGCACTTTCTGGACGTCTTTGTTCAAGTGTCACTATGTTACTATCCCCCAAGCTAATCGATTCACTATTGGGAGCACACACATGTATGGATCATTAATTAATTAATAAATGGTAATAAATGGGCCTGTAAAAAGTTTTCATTGAGGAAGAAGGTGCAACACACCCCCTACAAATGCACCCATAAATGAGACAATACAAGCCCTTATATGACATGAAGCTCATAGACCTATGAATTCTAAACCCCTATCCACATCNATCATCGCCCACTACATAACCTTGAAAGGACATCCTTGGGAGAATCCCCTACTTGAGAATTTGTTTCTACCCAATAGGACTTTAATGACACCCCTCCCATACCTAAACTTGGTTAATTGTAGGGTCTTGGAGCATTTGTTTGATTTTATGAGGTAGTTTTTATGCAAATGTTTAGGTTCCTTGCTTATTATATGTGGTTTACAATTGTCATTATTTCTTTGACATGAGATCTTTGGAGGGTGTACCCTTTTGTATTGCAGGACCTTGCTTGGTGGCTAGTTTTGGAAGAACAATCCTAGCTTAGGATTTCATGAGGCAATAAGCCCACAGGTTGGATGCTATAGGCCTACACAATGGATCAAAATTCCATTCCTTTGGAGGCTTACATGGAATCATGGAGGATCTTACCCAACCGCTACTACCCAAATGACTTTCCTAGGAAAGGAAAAACATCACTTTTTGAGTCTTGACATCATGCTTGAGGGTGTTTGGTGGTGATGGAGTTATTGCACATTGAAAATTGGCATGATTTGACTAGAGGATACATGGGTTGACCCTAGAACATGAAGATCAGGCTCAAGGAGCCCCAACTACCTCTTTATTCTTCATCAACGACTTGGAAAAGTGTCAAAATGACCCCTAAAGGGGTGACACCACCTTACTTTTAGGATTTCTAATGTGTTAAAGTGAAAATTAAATATTATTATTTAGTTCAAGGGGTAATATAAGGGTTGTTGACCCATTATCTTATGGTTTACCCTTTCTAATTGGACACACTATGTTTCAATACTTTTGTATAAATATTGATCATGTGAATATGTTTTCGTAACATAAATCTCCCATTTGGAGAAGTATTTGGCTGAAATTTTCTCCACCCTTGGGTATTTTATCTATGTTTTGCATTTTGTCATAGTTTACATTGCTATTGGTGGAAGGAAGTGGTGCACTACCTCCTATGGATCATTTCTCTTGCATATTTGTGGATAAATCTCTGTAAAGTAGAAGCTTATCTTGTTGACTCTTGCTCTTTTTGAAGGGTTTCATCTTGTTATTGTCTCTTTTTCTTAGTTGCACGGTTAACTAGTTAAATTTATTGGGGAGTATAAGTGCATACAAGCCCACTAAGCTCATCAATTTTTGTCTTGGAAATAATTTGTTACTTAAGGGACTGCTAGGAGAAGTAAAAGGGCTTACACCTTTCTAGCACTTTCCTAGTTAGCTTTACTTTTATTCGGGAGTAAGAGGGTTTAAAACCCGAAGGAAGTACTATAGTTAAATCACTCTTTGAATTCATAGCCCAATAGTCAAGGAACTAATCATTTACTTTTTTTCATTGGAGAAATAAAATAGTTCATTGGGAAACGTGAATTTTTGTCATTTCAACTTTCTGCAATTTGGGTTTTGTTCCTTGTTCCTAGAGAACCTCTTAGCCACTAGGTCATACCCTCTAAAGGGGTATTGATTTATTTTTTTATAAAATTTTATCTTCATCCATTATGGACACAGACACCCTAACATACTTTCATTTATAACTTGTTTTACGACCATCAAAATTAACTAAGAGTTTGGCACTTTTATGTACTTGGTATAGCACAATTTTTGGGTGGATTCTTTGTGAGTTTTGGTGGTTGAATTTACTTCTGTAACAACAATTTTTCTACAGCCATAAGTCTACAAAATATTTCTGCAAACATATTTTTACTACAACCTTCTTTCATTTCTAAAGTCTAATGTTATTTTACTTGAGTTGATCTAGTTGTTTCTAGTTTATCTCTTTCTCTTTCAACTAGACTTTTAGAAACTTGTTTTGCAACATTCACTATAATTTTTATTTTTGATATATATTGTTACTAACTACTGCAATTAGGGACAAAATGCTTAAATTTATTTTCCATCATATACTTGGGATTGTATCATTTTTTTCCTTGTGTACCGGGTAGGTAGAATCAAGATTTGCGAGGTCTACTACTTCTTGGAAAGATTTGGATACCATAAATACCTTACTCAATCCCTTATCCACACATAGAAACTTGACCTATAAGCGAATTCATTCATACATCACACTTTCCATCGCATTCCCCCCTAGGGTCACCGGGATTCCCCCCTTGAGGTGACCACTTCACCGCTAAAGTGACAGAAACACATGCCTAAGGTGACAATGGGTAGGTTCTCTAAAATTTATTTACATTTGGTTTTTCGGAAGGGATTTCCCCAACCTACAACTTGTGCGATAACATTTTGGCATCTCTGCTGGGGAGGATTTTGAATCCTCTTTCGAACCCTAACGACAGTTTGGAAAGCTATCCCAAAGAATTTTCCCTAGCTTTCATTGAGACTCCACCTAAGGGACTTTCCCTTTTCACCTTTTGATGATTTTTTCTTGAAGATCATCTGAAACCTCCACCTTCCCAGAACCCTTCCTCTTCTAATCCTTTTTCCCCAGAGAGGTTCAAACCTTCTAAGGTCTATCGAATAAGTCCTCCCCTCAATTATCCTATTGTTAAAATGCTCTTCCAAGGTACCCTTCCCTATGCTCCAATGTCTCACCCTTGGGAAAAATACCTCTACAAACCCCTTAACATGGCTACCATCCCATGATACCCCAACAGAATTCCAAAAGAGTGAAACAAGTGGTTGCCAAAGTTCCCAAAAAATAATGTAGTGACTATTGAAGATCATATTTACATCATAGGCCAGGACATGGATAATGCAGAAGTTGAGAATGGAGATATGTCAATGAGGCTATTGGCTTCATCATTGACTGAAGAATCTCTAGGATGGTTCAGAGGCCTTTCGAATAATAACCTCACATGCTATAAATATTTTTCCAAGTCATTTAAGAGCATATGGTAAATGAGGAAAGACAGTGAGATGCTTCTAGCTCAATTCAATTAGATAAATAAAAAGGAGAATAAGACAATGACTGAATTTGATGCCATATTTAACAGGTTGTACAACCATATTAGAACATATTTCTATCCAACAACTGCATCGGTCTATCTTATTTATATGAATGCTTTTGAAGGGAAATTTAAATTTATGCTGAAGGATAAGAAGCCCACTTCCTTGGAAAAAACCAAATAGTGCAGTGTTGAGATCGAAGAAAATATCCTTGACTCAAGGGAAGATCCTTTTCGGTATCCTCGTGTCAAGGTAGAAGCAAAGTCTAAGGCTTCCAGTAGCAGTGCTCTTGATCCTCTTTCCCTCTTGACTCAGAAGATAGATCGGATGAGTACTCAATTTTCCCAAGTACAGAACCAATTCATGGGTTGTTTAAATACTATGGAAAGAAATCAATCTGCTCCTAGACCTCAATTTCATAGACAACAGAGAGATTCCATAGGTTGGAAACCAAGGCCTCAATAAGAGGAAAAGAGCCATGATACTTTGAAACCAATTGGGATGGTCGATATAGAATCTTGGTTCCTTCCATGCCAAGATCCTCATAGAGAAGATGAGTGTTCCTGATGAGATGAGGTGTTATTGGATAAATCCGTAGGTGCGGCCACTAACCAATCTCCCTAGATCCACCTGAATCTAGAACAAAGCAAGACAGAACATGACTCTTTCCCTAGATTTTAACCATTGAATTAAATAGGAGGCAAGAACAAATAACATACCTTATTATCGCTTCCTATGGTCTTTGTTTCTCCCGCTTCGCTCCAGTGCTCTTGTGTAGTCAAGACCAAAACAACACAAACCAACCAAAGTGAAGAAAGCACAATATATTCAAAGGTTAACCTATGTGTATGATC
>JASDQU010308937.1:11160-23518 GCA_032191745.1 Picea mariana | reverse complement strand
GGAACAAAGTGGATTGAGATGAGAATGGTATTGAAGGGAATATTCCTTTGATACATTAGAAAAGGTGTTGAGTCCCGGAAGAAATAAAGGAAATTTATTAGAGAATGCTAAACCGAGAAGTCAGTTATCTAATATTGGGATACCGATTGGGGAGGTGGTTGTTTCATAGGTCATATTGACTCAAGGAGAAATGATAGGTTAGGATTAAATTTAGTAATCCACGAGGTGCCACGATGGGAGTGTAGTGGGTGCCCTAGATTTATCGAATTGCAATGATCGAAGTTTCTATAGACGTGTGGTGTGAGAAACTCTGACGCACATGATCATGAATAAAATAAAAATTAATGTTGTATTGCTTTAGTCAAGTAGTAATTTATTCCTTGTAGGGGAGAAAATAAGCGTAAAAAGGTAGACAAAAGCAAGGGACCCATAAAATTCAAAATGTGGGTAGTTATGGGAGGTGAGCCACAACAAATGGCAACTTACTGGGAAGAACTGGTTATCTCTATATTCCAAAAAGAGAGATACTTCAACTAGATTTAAAGAGAAATTTACCTTATAGTAGTCCATTCAGTATTCAGATTAACGACCCCACATCTAGTGGCCTAATGGAAAGATATAGAGAAAAATTGTTACCAATGATTTTCCACATAATTCGAGTGAGCGTTTATGGGAAATTTCATACATCCATAGTGAAACATTGAGAGTGATACCACAAAGGAATGATCATCAATTGCTATAAATCGAAGTGTTTTCCAAACCTCT
Organism: Picea mariana; assembly: GCA_032191745.1. Taxonomy (NCBI): domain Eukaryota; kingdom Viridiplantae; phylum Streptophyta; class Pinopsida; order Pinales; family Pinaceae; genus Picea; species Picea mariana. Next base: position 22,753 of record JASDQU010308937.1, on the reverse strand, counting down.
CTTTCCTTTAATATCTTCGCTTCCAGTGAGCATCCATAGCCTCGAAGAAAATGCCTTGGTATCATACAATCATGGCCCCACTGTCAACGATCGTCCATTACCCCGACGATTTTACTTGTACTTCCCATGATTTTACTAGTGTCTTCAACTTACTTATGATTATTCTTTTCTATCCACCTTTTAGATATAGAATTTAGATATCGTGGTTACAATATAGGTGAAGATAAATAGGAAGCGGGGTGATATGAGAATTACTTTGATTTTCTAGTCTCAGTTGACTATTTATTCTCATGGGGTTGTAAAAAAGAATCACAGATGCATTTTATAATAAGGAATTAATGGGAAGAGACACTGGATTTATGTGGAAGTTATTGAATTTAGTACATTTCGAGAAACTTGAATGGAACACCGAAAAGCCGTGAGGGTGGTCATATAAGAGAGGATAATTGATGGAAACCAATGAAAGGTACAAAATTTGAAGGTTAGAAGCTTTCTTTTGGTACAAATGAGCAAGTTCCTCTTTTTTGTGATATCATTGTTCATGAGTATAAACATTGATCTCAAATCAGTTTGACAACATCAATATGGAAAAGTACTCACGGGACAAGGCACTTACATAGGTCCAATAGTCTTGGGTCCCCATTGTGAAAGAAATGTCGATCCATAGTAACAAACACTGAGTTATTATAAACTAAAGGGTGAAAACTGAGAAAAAAAAAATCAAGTGATGAAGGGACTATTGAAGCGAAACATCAGTAGAAAAAAAAAAACAGATAAAAATCTTCTATGTACAAAGCTACATGACCATCGGTGATCAAGAGAATACTTTTTTATAATTTGGCCATTGACAAGGAGTTCCTCCTCATATCCTTGTAATGTTTTGAGCCTAAAAGTCCCAGGACCTATTTTCTGGTGAATCAGATAGGGTCCTAGCCACAGTTTATAGAATTTTGAGTGTTTTCCTTTAAGTTCATTAGCTTTGTCCCAATTGAAAACAAGGTCTCCTTATTGAAAGTCTTTTTTGCCTACAGTTGATTTGTTGAACCATTTTTTAATTATTTCTTGGTAATGTGTCAGGTTCAAATTAGCTTTTTCCCTTTCTTCTTAAAGTTTTAGAAGCATGTTTAACCTTTCTTGCATTACTCGGCAGGCTTCGTCTTGGGAAGATTGGGCCAATTGTAAGGCAGGTAGGAAATTATGGGTTAACACGATGGATTCCTTCTCATAGACCAAAAAGAAAGGGGAGTTAACAATGGATGAATTGGGAGTTACTCTTTGTTAGACCAGAGAGCATTTTGAAGAGTGAGGTGCCAATTTCTTTGATTATCATTGATATTTTTCTTGAGAATTTTAATAAGGTTATTATTAGTCAACTCTACCAAACCATTTCCTTCTAGGTAGTAATTCATTGAGTACTTAACCTTGATGTTTCATTCAAGAGAGATTTAATTCAATTTAAGAGAATAAAATACTTGGAATTATCAAAAACTAAAGAGTCTGGAACTCCAAACCTAGTGATGATATATGATTCAAGGAAGAAATTCACTTGATTCTCGTTGATGGTATTCAAGGAGATTTCTTTGCTCAATCTGGTGAAATAATCAGTAGTCATCAGAATGTATTTGTGCATCTATGATGAGTTGGTATTGATCTCCCGATCACATCCATCCCCCACTATTGAAAGGGGTGTCCGATGATGGTAGGTTGTAAGGGGAAGGGAACCTTGCTTTCTCTCCTAGATGACGTTTGGCATTGCTAGAATTTCCTTGCATATGCATGAGAGTCCTTGAATAACGTGGGCCGGTATTATTGGGCTCTGAGGATTTTGTGAGTAGTGGTGTCTCCACCATAGTGTCCACCGACTGGTCTGTCATGGAGCTCAAATAAAACCTTTTGTGCATCCTTCTTCTCGAGGCATCTTAAGAAAACACCATTGTAATTTTTTCTGCATAGAGTTCCTTGGATGATCTGATAATGAGAAGACTTGAGTCTAAGGGACATTTTCTTCTTGGGTTTGAAATAATATGGGGCCAATCTGTGTCTTGAGTAATATTTAATTTCAAAGAACCATTGGTTAGAATTGAGCAGTATGTAAGTTGTCTCTCTCACATAAAATTCTTGATCTTGATATAGGGAATCTTCATATGATTCATCGCTCAATGATTCCACGACCAGTTTCCATAGTCCCTGGCCTTTGAATATTTTCACAGGATTAATTTCTGGGTCATATTCCTGTAGAGTTGTAATCCAATTAGGTCTATTTTTTGTCAATTCTTTCTGTATCAGCAAATTCTTGACCACGAGGTAAGGAATAATGGATTTTTCTTGTATTTGAGCAAGAACGTCCTGAAGTGTTTGACAAATTTATACATGGAATAGGCTTGTTTGTCCACTTCAGGGTAGTTTATCTCTGCTCCTCGTAAACCAGAACTCATAAAATCTATAAGCAATCCATCTCCTTATTGGTTTTTTTGCGTTAAAACAATCGTGAATGTTGAATCCGATGTGAAGGTGTAGAGGGTGAATTCTCAACTAAATTCTAGGCTTAAAAATGTGGGGTCTTGTTCTATTTTTGTTTTGATCTTATCGAAAGATACTTTTTCTTTAGGTCCCCATTTGAATTTGGAATTCTTCTTTATCATGTATTGCAAAGGTTTCATTGTTTCACAAAAACTAGGGACGAATCGTCTTACAAAGTTAATCCTTCCTAGGAATGACTGCATGGATTTCTTATTGTGAGGGGGGGGATATTTGCAATTTTTTTAGTTCTCTCAGGTTTGATTCTTATACCATGTTTGGAAACAATGAATGCTAACAATATACCATCATCAACAACAAAAACTTATTTCTTAGGATCAAGAGAGATGCCATACCTTCTGCATCTATTGAATAATTTCCTTATATGAGCTATATGATCTTTTCTATCCCTCGAAAAGATGGTAACATCATCTAGAAAAACCACTGTGCATTATCCAAGTAGACCTATGATGGAAAATTCCATGGCCCTCTGGAATGTTGCTCCGACATTGATGAGACCAAAAGGAATATTCCTATAAGAATAAGTTCACCACTTGGTACGAAAAGTTGTTTTTAGTTGATCTTCATGGGATACTAAGACCTGGTTATAACCTGAAAAACCATCTAGAAGGGAAAGCATATCAGATTCGAATATGTACTATAGGATTTGTTCCATTAGGAGTATAGGGTAATTATCCTTCTTTGAGGCTCTATTCAGGTTTCTGAAATCAATACACAGTCTTATATCCCCATTATTTTTCCTTACTGGTACTAATTTAGAGATCCACTATGTATGTCTTAGTGAAAAAATGATCTTGGCTACTTGAAACTTATTCAATGCTTCTTTGACCCGAGGCTCAAGGATGGGGTGCATCTATCTTAGATTTTGTTGAAATGGTTTTATCATAGGATTTGTTGGCCCTTGGTTATGGAAGAAAGCTAAGATTAAGGGAGAAAAGGAAAAATGCAAACTACACTAAAGACACAGTGACTGATACTGGGTCGAAGTGAGCAAAAGAGCAGAAAATACAGAGTGAAGTAAGAGAAAGTAATCCATTGGATGACAAGATCGAGGATGAAATATCAGCAAGGAAGATGGATCATGGACAACTTAGCAAGTGAAAGAAGATGTCAACAAATGCTTTGAAGCACTGTGCATGAAGGAAGGAAAGACAGGCTGGCGAAGCCCTGAAAATGCGGGTCAAGTTGACCTAGGGTTTTAGACACCTAGGGTTTTGGTATTTAGGGTTTTGACACTTAGGTTTCAACCTAAGGGTGTCCGAGAGATATTGTAATGTATAAATAAAGGTATAAAAGACATGGGATGGGTTGGTGCTAAGTTGGTTGAGAGTTCATTGTTATTGTATGATTGAGTGAGTACTACTGTGTGAGAGAGAAGTGTTGAGTGTGAGAGCCATTTGGTATTGTAAGATCTTCAATTGGGTGTGAATATCAACCCTACAGCTAGGTGTGCAGGGAGGGGAGAGAAAGAGAGAGAAGAAGAGAAGATCTACTAGCTAAGAACGCAAATAAGAACTGTATGCTTCCATCTTAATATATCATAAAGCACAATTTTGTGGACGTGGCCCTAAGGAGAGGGTGAACCATGTATATCTTGTGTTATGTGTGATTGATGTTGTGTTCTCTATCATTCGATATGTTGCTATTGTGATATTGTGTTAGATCTGAAATGTAACTCACGCAGTAGGCTTAAGGAATATAAAGGATAACTAGGTGGTTGTGTGTTGTTGTTGTGAATCCACTCTACATTTCCTCTGGTTGTAGACACCTGTGTCCTGCAACCCCCTATAGCTACTTCGGGTGAGACTGCATCTGCTTCACAGGTGTTGCCGAAAATGCCAGTAGTTAGGGCATGTTGGTGCGTTGTTAGAGATGAACCCTAGGTCTACCCTTGTGCCAACAAGTTTCATGGGAATTACGTGTTGTATTATCTTGGTGTCATATGTCTTAATATCCTCGTAGATATAGGAAAATATGTCTTTGTATTACCATAAAAATTTGATGTAATCTTGCCTTTCTTTAGGAGAACATTTTTTCCCATATTAATGTTTTGAGGCATGTTATTCATCCCTAAGTTCACCACCTCAAAATGCATGGATGAAATGTTGGTTTTGCAGTTGATGAATTTCTTGAACTTGTCTTGGAGATCATAGAGTTTTTCCAACCTCACTACGTTCCTCAAGATACAATTGGTTGAACTTGTTATGTTGTCATATTGATCCGGGATGTAAGCATCTAAGTTCACCATTTGGTCATGTTGGCATTAATCGATGGTAGAGTCTTTGAAAGTATATTTGAGATGTAGGAAGTTTATCAGTTGTTGGTCATCATAAAAAACTCTCCAAGTTGCGATATTGTTGGGAAATCAAGGCCTATATAAATTTTCAATAGAGAAAGTATCAGGCATCAATCTGTTAGAGGGTACTAACCTGGATGCTACATTGGCTAGCAAATCAGTGTCACATTTTAGAGAATGAGGCACTGAGCTAATATGAAATATTGCAAAATATTTTATTAGTTCCCAAACCTCAAGTTGATAGTTTTTAAAATGGATTGAAATAAAATTAATGGTGTTCCTCACATGTTTTATGATAATTTCAAAATCACCAAATACCTTGATTTTTTTCAACTTTCAAATCAACTGTGTTTATTAACCCCTACACTAGGGCTTCATATTCGACAGAATTGTTGGTGCAAGGAAATTCCAGTTTCTATGCAATCAAAATTTTAGTACCTTTTAAGTATTTTAGTATGAAACCCACACTTGCACCTTCTAAAGACTTGGATCCATTGGAAAATAATGTCAACATGTCAAGATCTCCTTTCTTTATTTCAAATGGTGTTTTTGAATTTTTTGAATTTTTGTTTTTAATGGGGTTAGTAGAGTTCAGTGCGTTTTTCTAATTTATCTCTAGAAACTATGTTAAGTTGTACATCAGAGGGATTCTTAGTTTGACCAGTTATATTACAGTGTTCAACAATTTCGGTGCAATGAAGGATTTTAGATTTTGTGCTTGATTCTATGAGAGGTGATGGTTCAACTGTAAAATTCCCCAAAAAATGTTTCAAATGAATAATTAACCAAAATTGAATTGTTAAACATTATTGGTTAATTTAGGTCATTCAAGTCAATAACGACATGTTTCATATACCTTTCTTTTTCAATCATGATCTGATTCATTTTTCCATTATAAGGGAGCCACAAGTGGGACCAGTCAGTAGCAAAGTATCCATTCAACATAGTCGACCAATATCGACTTAATAGMATTCCATATTTGTTGGTATGTATACTATTATTATGTCTMTAGTTTGATGAATTTTTGGATTAGCAAACATCCTGATCAAGACTTTTTTCAATTCTCCAACAAMTTTGACTTGGTTCTGTCTAATTGAATAATATGAAAGTCARATGGTTCARGTTTGATATTAATMTTCTCATAGACTTTTAGGGGCATGACATTGGATGAAGCTCCTGATTCTACCATGCAATTATGGAAATTTCTATTAAAGATTTCAACATTGGTGAGTAAAGGAGGGGTAGTAGACATGGATCTTTAACTAGTCAAGGAAGAATTAGAAACAACCTGAATTTTAGATGGAGTACTATTGCTAGTAGATTTTACCTTGGCGGTCCCTTTTTTGGCTCTTGTATTTGCTTCCTTTGTTCCACAGGAAGTTTTTCCTTGCAGAGTTATGAAAAAATTCTCTTGTATTTGTGGAATCTTCATGAGTTCAAACAAATAAATTATATCTTTAGTCCTCTTTTGATCTTCTAGGAAGTAATATTCCAACCTGACCAGAGGTGTGGATGAAATAATGGGTTTCATTGTTTGAGCTATCATCTTGGGGCTGGAAGGTGTGGTTTTGGAGGAATTGAGGGTAGGACTATTCGAAGAATATGATTGTTTAGAAGTGGAGGTAGCGGGATAAGAAGAATCAGTGGTACCAGGGGTGTCATTGGAAACCTTATTACTAGCACTCCTAGTGGTTACGATGTTTTGTGAGATGTACACTTATTTAGTTTCTTCTTCATCTTCACCAAAATTAATGTTCCAAAATGAGTTTAACTTTTTTTCTACAAGCACGTTAGATTTTTGAGGTTTTTCTTGTGGTTCCTAACTTTCTTCTCCCTCATCAATGGTTTTAGTCATATTTTTTGTTTCCTGGGTTTGAAGGGCCTCGACAATATCCTCCATGTTAATGTCTTTCATTTGAAAAGGGGTGGTTCTTTTGGTTGGTGGAGTTTTCTTATCTTTCTTTGGGGGAAACTCAAAGAATTGTTTCTAGTTAGAAGATCCCTCTCCACTACCCATTTTTAGGTAAATTAGGTCATTGGATAGATTTTTAATGATTCTTTGAAGAGATTCCATATCCATTGAATTAGGAGACTTATTATCCTCATTAGGTTTAGACATATAAACTTTTCCTTTACCCTTATCCTTGGATGGCTTTGAGCCGACAATGACTTTAAGACTCATCATGTTTTTCTCAAACTTAATGGCCTCTTGGAAATATTCTTATAGAGTGTGTTTCTCATAGTTTTTTACATACATGGCCATGGACATGGGAAAACTAGAGGTGTAGAATTCAATGGTTACATCTTTATAGGGTTTTGAGGAACATGGGATTTTTTTTAGTAGAGTAACAAAATATTGATTGTAATTGGTAACTAATTATTTTGAGTCCATCTTAACTCTCAAGAGTTCTACAACCCATGTGGTCGATGTTTTGTTTTCTCAGAACTTCCTAAGGAAAGAAGTTTCAAAGGTTCTCTAGTTCGGAATGGAGGCTTCTTCTAGAGAGAAATACCACATTGATGCTTTCTCCTCAAGAGTAAGGGGGGACAAATGAAAAAAGACATCTTCATGTCGAATGCCCTATAGTCTAATGGCCAGCAGGAATTTATTAACATGGTTCTTGACTGAATCTCTTTTTTTAGGGTCAAATTTAGGAAGAAACTTCTCAAGGTGTCTCATCATGTCATGTTGGATCCATGACACATCAACCTCATCAAAAAACAACCAATACTGGTAGGGGAAATTATTTTGGTTTTAATTTGTTCCAGCCATGTTCAGAGGTTGATACACAATGATCTGATAGGGTTATATTCAGGCTCTCTCTCATATCCATCTCTTTCTTCAGATTTGTCCTCTGACTGGTCTCTGGGAGCGTAAGGGGGTGACTTGGGAGGAAAGGGTGGTCTACCTCCTACTCCACCGGCTAGGAAATAATATTCAAGATTAAAGTCTGAAGCCTCTAGGAAATCATAAGTATCCTCAAGAACATGATATCTAGGAGTCCTCGATGAAAGATTTTCTTGATAGGAGTCTAGGTCGATGAAATAGGGATCTATATATCGAAGGTATTCTTGATTTTCAGGTAGAGAGTAATCCAAGGGAAACTATAAAGTATGTCTGCTAAGTTGTCTAGTCAGGGCATGGTTGGTTCATTTAGTTGAATGTCTGAATATAGATTCAATATCCAAAATGGTTAGGACACGAGGTTGAGGGGAAGAAAAGGGAGTTTTGGGGTGAGTAGAATTGTAGTGAGTACTGACCTAATTTGGCGTGTTTACAACATACTCTAAAGGGAAGGAAATAGGTTCGAAGTGAACTTGGTGGGAATCACTTTTCAAGGAAAAGATTTCTTATGGGGCATAAAGGGAAGGGTTTAAATTTCTATTTGTAGCCATTCAGTTCTATGTCCCTCCTTCTATCACCATTTCTATTGATGATCCAAAATGAACCGCTCAATCAGATGAGGGAAAACTCTCGATGGCATGTCCCAATTAGACCCACTCTTGTTTGGGATAGCGATTCCAACCAGATTTTGGCCTGGTTACCAACTAACTAAAATGCTAACTAACAATGAATATGAGAACCGAAGGTTCTCATATGAATTAAAAAGAAAGAAAAATAAGTAAATCCGATTAACTAAATTTAAGCTAGGGTGTATGATTATTATTCTAATATGAAGTTTCTAAACTAACCTATCTTGATTAGGAGAAAACTAGAAAAATAAATGAATAAAGTGAAAAATGTGTATTACTTGCATAGAATAAATTCATGACACAAGTGATATATAAGTTTAATAGAATAACTGATTAGAATCAAAGAATTGATTAATTAACAGTCTTACGCTATTGTTGTACTCATTATGAAAATCAAGGTAACTATAAACTACAAACATTAATTCAGAAATAATTCATCAAACAATATTCACAAACTACAATAAGAGAGATGAATAAATAGAATAATCACATTCATACACATCAATACCATAATCTCCAACTAAAAGTTTCTCTCGGATTCAAATTAACGTGCAGTAGAAATATTATCTTGCTACATTCCAAAACCAAAATCCCTTTCAAATGGACAATGCCCTATTTTTATAGTGAAGGACAACTGTTTAAAATTGTTGTCCTTGGAAATCATGAAATTAAGGCTATTTCACAAAAAGGGACTCTTCGTATTCCGAATTCAAAATTTAGATTACAAAACTGAAGAAAGAAACATCTGGAAGCAACTGTGGAATTTTGTAATCATGAACTGGCCTATTCCTATAGTTGATTTTGGAATTATTTCCAAATGGAATGATCATTTAATATGCTCCCAAGTTTGCTTGATTGAAATCTCTCCAAGACTGACTCTCCATTGCAAACTTTTGTGGACACTTCTTGATATAACTGCTCTAATCTAACCTTTACAAAAGATTGGATTTTATGGGTTAGTTGGGCGGGTTTCAACAAGTGTTCTTCAATTGATTTTTCTTCAAATTGGCTCAAAGTTTGGATGTTCTCCTGGCTATATTTCTTGTTATATTATACAACCATTTTGTCACTGGAATATGTTGTTTCATCGATGGACTGCATCAGTTGTACCCCTTCTGCTTGGACGAGATCATTTTCATCTTTCCACAGTCTTGCGCAAGTGTTGGCTACAACTCCTTGGTTGGAGCGGACATCCATGAAGAGAGGTTTACTAGTGTCAAACAACATATAATATCTAAGTCTTTCCCACATAGAATATACCGACAATGTGGTAGGTGGAGTTTGGTGCATGTCCTGCCAACTAATAATCTCCTCTAAGGATTTACTCTCTTCCTGATATATTTCTTGATTCTCTATCAATGTGCTTTCAAACCTAAGTAGTTCCTGTCACTTATCCCATATGCTACTTAATAGATTGAGGAGCTCATTCTTTTCTGTCACTAACAGTGCTTATTCCTTGATGGATTCCACGGTGCATGTCAAGGCTCTAGTACTTTCTAGGGATGTATGGAGTTTCTTGTTTTCCACCTCTAACTCATTTATGTGGGTGTCCCATTAGATTTTCATCCGCTTTTCAAATTCCATATTGATCTGGTACTTTTTTTCTTGTAGGAATTTTTTCATCTTCGCTGAATTGAGACTCTCAACTTCTTTTATAGCTTCCTAGAGATCTATACATTTTTCCTTTACACCTTTTAGCTCTATCTCCAATTCGACTACTTTATTCATTCACGTGTTGAGGGAATTAGTTACCTCAAGGACAGATGAGGCATTTAACCCTGCGAAAGCATTAAGTGTTGAAGCTGCTTAGACCGCATTCTCTTTTGTGTCAAGCCCTATTTTCCACTCTAATACCCTCCCTACAGATGATTTTTACCTGGTGGCTTCTCCTCTCTTCCTCTTCGCTGAACTTTTCTTGATGCTTCTTGTCCTGTTATCAAAGTAGTAGTCTCCAATATCTACTACAGAGCCCTCAAAATTCAAGGCTTGGGAGGAGAGGGAGGAATATCCTTGAATGGTTCTTATGGGAGTGTATTCCAGAGGAGGTATGTTCACAATGCCTAGGTTCGGTGTCAATGAAGTGCTTAGTGTCTGGCTTAAATTATGATTCAATAGCTCATCAACTTTATTCTTAGCTTTAGCCTCGTTGGCTAATTGTTTTTCCTCTGCCTATTCAACCAATTTATTTTCTTGTGCTTCATCCGCTAACCTCTTGGCTTCTTATTCTTCAGCCAACCTTTTGGATTCTTCTTCTTTCTTCTTTTGTAGTGTAGTCTGATGTGCCATGCACTCATGTTATTTTATGTTCTTCTCCTCAACTTGTCTTTTCTGATATTATTTCTCATCTTGGAGCCTTTTATGTTCAAGTTGCTCTTCTTTTTTGGTTTTCCCTTGCTCTTAAGTGATGTTGATATCCTTTTTTCACTGAATAAATATATGGAATTGGTTTAAATTTTCTTTCATGAACTCTTCTCCTTCAATTTAAAGTTCCCTATTTGGAGCGTAATGAGGCAACTAGTGTAGGACTTCATCATACAAGAGTGTTCACTTAAACTTGTCTTACTCAAAATCGAAAACATGGATACTGGGATGGGTGAGGCCGACAAATCTGACATGACTGATTGCTAGTTCATGAGGATCGTGGCCTTTAGGCTCTCCCAAGCACATGTTTGACTCATGTAGCATCTTTGCTTCTTTCCTTGCATGTTGAACATTTGAAATAGTGTACCTTCCAATGTGGAGAGGATAGAATAGCCAACGTTTTTTATTTTTGGTTCACAATAGTGTAGTAACCCATGACCCCATGGTTTGGTATGCAATTTCCCTCATCAAAAAATGGTCTGGGATGAAATATGGAAAATGGTGTGGGGCTTCGGTGGTCCCATAAACCCTGATAAATGTGTAATAATTATAGAGGAACCATTCAGCTAGCCCTTTCATCCCATTCCTAGCCTCGAAGGAGATTCCGTGTTAGGGGAAACCTAATAGGATGGAGTGCAGAGGGGAAAGAAATAAATTACATATATCATAAAAGTGGTTTTTGTAATTGATGCTCCATAATTGAGAGAAATATACATGAATGGGAGGTTGATTTTGGTCCTAGTTTCACCCCATGTCGGGAAACTATACAAAGGAATAAATGGCATCGATCATATAGGAAGACATATAAAAACATGGTTTCTTCATACATGGGAGACTCTTCGTGTGAAGAAATATGTTAAAAACTAGGATATCCACTCAGTTGAATATTTGTCTTGTTATGACGATGGTGTGTGCCAAAGGAAT
>JASDQU010308936.1:64887-91941 GCA_032191745.1 Picea mariana | reverse complement strand
TCTCCCATAGCGTCCACGTAGTGGAGACCGACGAAATGGGACGTCATAATTCCGATGTCTCTAACTTCATTGTAGCGACGACTATATGGGGTTTGGACAGTAAAATTTGAGATGAAACATGTCCGCATGAAACATCACAATAGAAACGATATCTATGGCATCTAAAAAGGGACTTCATGTGAAACAAACATTAAAATACTAGTATGTGTAGTTGAGAAATGACAATACCATTAAAATAATTAAATCACGGAAACAACAACTGCGAAGCAAGAGTGAAATCTCATAAAAGTGTCGTATAATATTAAATGGTAAAATTCATTGGAAATCACAACAAATTGGAAGTACGAAGGTAAAATCAAACGACAGATTTGGCAATAAAGGGGAATTTATTTAACAACTCATCAACCATGGTGGCGGATTGGACAAGGTAGTTAAGGAAGGATGAGACAGGTACAGTTGGCATGAAGGAAAAAAAATATAAAGAAGTCATCAAGTCTAAGTCATTGTTTCATGCACGTAGGAGAAAACAGAGAAAACCATAGTGAATTTGAGAGCACCATAGTCGAGTTACTGGAGCCAATATACAAATACCCATGAAGAGACATAGAGAAATTCCAGGAATCCATTACAAAAGACGAATGGAACCACCCAAAGTTAGAGCATCATCTCCAATAGTGAGAAAACAAGCAAGACGACCAAAGAAAACACCAAAGGTAGAGGAAGTAGTCAAAGCTTCGGCTTCAACATCACAGGCGAGTTTTCACAGAGATTACTTACCGTCGAGGATGGATGAAGCACCAATGATATAAGTACCAACCAATGGGAAGTACCTGTTTTCAATAGCACCAGTTCCTCCTGGTGTAAGCAGTGAATGAGAAACACTCAGGAATATTTTTGGCTTAAAGTTTATGGACCATGACATAAATGATGCACAAAAATTACCGGAGTTGGCCAAGGAACAATATTTGCACACGAGGAGCATCCCAGGAATAAGAGAAATCATGTTAGAGCCATAGGAGTGGGCATCGGGGTTGGAGAAGGCGTATATATTGAACTTATTGGAGATTTTGCATTTTGGGCAGAGTACGGAAATTAATGCATGCCTTAAGGTGTTGCTAAAATGTGTTCATGGGGGGACACTCTAGCTTGATCCCCCAGTATCAATCAATATTGTGTTGATTGTGCATATTACAGGACTATCAAAAGAAGGTGAGGATCTGGGCATGTTGTTCAACAAGGTGAGAGAGTGATCCCTCTCTGATTCGATGAAATAAAAATTCCAAACACATACAGGAAAGTGGGGGTTGGATGTGAAGAGCATAAATGACAAAAATGTGAGGTTTGTGACACAGGTACTGGCCTGCAAGATGCTGCGAAAATGACACAAAGATGAGGTACTAGTTGTAGTCATTGCAACCATAGAGAAGTGTGTGGAAGGGGTCCAAATGAACAGGGCCACCTTCTTGGTGAACTAGTTCTTACAATATTGTACTGAGGCCCAAGAAAAGGGCATGGAATTTCATTATGCATGGTTGCTAATCTTGATTGCACTAGTCAGGTGGAAAGAACCAGGGTATTACTAATGCATGTGCACATCAGGTAATGAAAATTTGGCTGCAAGGTATGCTAATTTATGGCACACAACAATTAAAAGATGACAAAACAACAATAATGCCACATTTTTGTCTACTTGCAACATATCACCTATTTAGTTCTGTACACACCGTGCATATCAGCAAAAATGATAGCAACATACAAGGATATCGCATGATTTAGGTTTGGCATGAACCACATGTATGTGCAAGCCAAGAAAGATCTAGTGCGCCAATGGTTTCCAACTAGTTACAGGTTGACAATGGAGGACGTGAGCTTGATAGTGAATTGTTGGGAAGAAGGCTGGAAGATCCCAGCAAAGAAGACATGACAATCAAACGAGGGAGAAGAATAAGATAAAAGTGACGAGGAATAGCATGAAGAGCAATTCAAGGATCATATGAATGGCACATGTGATATTCCTGGCCCATCCACGACAGAAGCTCAATAGATAGGATTCAAGTGGAAGTATCAGGGAAAAGAACCAGTAGGGGGGGCGTGAAAAAAATACCGAAGCGCATAGTGTTACAACAAATTTTTCCTCACCCTATGCAACTTTCTTAGATGKCCTTTCCATTTCCCTATGAAGACTTGAAGTCCCTCTTTTACCTTCCAGATCCAAAAAWGCATATTTTTCCACATATATGATCCCTATCAGTTAGGCAACAAGTGTATACACAAGTTTYTCCACTACAGCCTGCGTACATCGGGTCTGGTGCTCAAAATCAAAAATTATGTYGGGTTTCCATGCCATGTCATGAGAWCCATGATCCTTGACCTTCCATATACTGGAAATGCTYCTACTCGACCCTTCAATTCCATTTGAAGGATATAAATTGAGCCATATCCAAGCCTTGGGAGGAGAGAATTCAGCTTTGAGAGCAAGGACACTCTAGAGAAATTTCACTTCATATCAAGTCTRCATCCCTTTATCCTTGAAATTTTGAACTCATTGTTCATCCCCCAAGCTCTTCCTTCTTTGTGATGGAGAACCTCATTGTCTCCTTTATATGAGCTTGCCTTTGGTGGATGATTGAAGTGGTGGAGGCCTAGMTGGAGGGACTTATTTTCTCGATTTTGATGTGTTGATATTATCGTAGTTGCGGGAGGTATTTACCTCCACATGTAACCCTGAAAAGAATAGAATATTTCGGGAAGCAAGAAGAAACCCTAAAGCATTAAACTTAACCCTAGAAGACATGTCGGCTCAAGGAAATAATTAATATTAAGTATTTAGCCTCCAGAATGAGAAGTCGACCTAGACAACTCTGTAAAACAGTATAAATACAAGTAGCCAGACCTCATTTTGTACACAGAGCTCAAAATTTCAGCTAGGAAGAAGTGTGCATTGTAGAAACTAGGTAAGTAGGCATGTCTAGGGAGCAGTTCTAGCCGGCAAATGTCGTAATCTGTATTATTGGTTTTGGTTATGGTTGGACTTTCTGATCATTCTTGGTTATATTTGCTTGATGCATTAGCCTTGGTTGGCTATTGTTTTGCTTCCATAATCATTCTTTGTCAAGGTTAAGGTGCTTGGGGGTGGCTTTGGCCTATGGTTGGGTGACAATATTGTTATATTGTCTATGGTTAAACGATCACATCTATTACTTTCTAACAGGTTATGGGCCCACACCATCTTCAGACAGTCTAACCGCTGGAAGATAGATTGGGAGGATTTTCTCAGTTACAATTGCATTTGCAGCCAGTTTTTGTTGCGGTAATGAAACCCTAACCCTCTTGTTAAGGCACCTTAAGTGAAGATATTGACCTAATTTCTAGATAGCCTGGTACGCCCTATCCTAGTGCACCTCCTGGTACTCTTAGCAAGCTAAGACGTTAAGTTTGAGTTTTTGGTCAAAATCAAGGGTTGACCAAGTCAAAGAAATTATGAMTTACTCTATGAAGTCATAAAACAAGTTAGAAGGGGATTCTAACTTCAGAGCATGGAAGACAAGGATTGAACTCATCCTTGCCAAGAATAAAGCGTTGGATATCATGAAAGGAAAGATTGTAAAACYACAGTTCAAAGAAGGAAAAGAGAAGGAACCTCAGAATGTTGCAATTATGGAGAAGTTCAAAGACAGTGACATCAATTCCATGAGTATCATAGTGGACTCTATAAAATACCACCTGATACCCTACAKCTCCCATATTGACTCATCTAAGAAGATGTTTGATGCCCTAACTAACCTCTTCTCAATAAGAAACATTCGACAAGTAATGAGTCTAAAGAATGAGCTTCATGACATGGAAATGAATGATGATGACAGCATAACTTCATACTTTGTGAGAATCTCTCAACTAAGAGATCAACTACAAGTTATTGAAGAAATCATTTCAAAGAAGGAACTGGTAAATATAGTAACCAATGGTCTTCCCAAGACATGGGATGCATTTTCCGCAAGCATGAGCACAAGGAAGGAGTATCCCACATTTGAAGAACTCTGGACCTGTTGTGCACAAGAATAATCAAGGATTAGTGAAAAAGAGAAACCCCAAAATAAATACGATGATCAAGCCTTCACAACAAGGTTCAACAATTTTAGGAATAAAAGGAAGTTTGGCTCAAGGAAGAAACCAAATCAAGAGAAAGATATGTCAAAAATACAATGCTTCAACTGTCGGAAATATGGTCACTACAAGAATCATTGTCCTGAGTTAAAGAAAAGGTAGGAAACACACGAAGCATTAGTTTCCAAAGAAAGGGAACCCTCAAGGAAGGCCAAGCAGGATAAAACAAACTTCTTCTTCTAAGACAAGGTAACAATATTATTCATAATTCCTGTACATACCATGTTTACATAGTTTCTGTACATATCTTGCATATCTATTTCTTAGAAGATAAGATGTTCAAAGAGAAACAATACCTATGGAAGAATAACAAGATAAGGATTTCCATCACAATGACTACAAGTCAAGCAACACACATGAAAAGATGAAGTACATTGACAATCCTTGGTAACAATTCTTGTGGAAGCTATTAACATAAGTAACAGCTGCAAGATAAGACAAAATCAGAATCAAACTTGAAGAAACCTGGAAGAAGTAAAAACAAAAAGCAGTCAACAATCAAGAGGAAATTATAAAAAGACTTGTGACACTTTGCAGAAGGAAATAAGGATGCAGACAGAAGCGTAGACTCTCCTAGATGGAGGGAGCCAATTATATAATTCCAAAAGAAGAGCATGCATTCATGCATGAATCAAGGATTAGGAGGGAGCTAATCCTAAATAATATGATCCATTGAGGATTATGAAGTATCTATCCACATTCCCATCAATAGTAGCAGCCATGAAACGTAGCACATGTTCAGTTTGACTTTAGAAGAAGTCTTCTTCGAAAAGAAGCCTTAAAGTATCCTTGGTTTTCCATCCACATCCATGATCCTATGATGAAAGGAAGAAGTCAAAATCTTCAGGGCATGGAATCTATAAGAAACTCCATGGATCCAAGAGCTAAACAAAAAAAATGAGGAAGAACATGAAGATTCCAAGAGAGAAAGAAAATCCCGAACAACCAGTCATTATATCGAGAATCATAAGACTACCAACTTGGTTTTAACCCACTACAAGCAATCAAGCAGAAGAAATGGAAGTTGTGATGAAGAATAGTGTATGAAATATTTATGAATGGAAGCATCACGATATCCAGAACTAGAGGTTATCCCAGATGGAGGGAGAAGACTATGATCATAGCTTGTTCTAGTAGCCAAACATACCTCTACCTAAGCCATTATATCATACACAGTATCCATGGGTTGGAGTTTACATTAGATGAATGTAAGGATTGTTCTCCTCAATAGAGTAATTGAACAAAGAAGTGTATGTAGAGAAACCTCAAGGTTTTGAGGCATACCAGAAAGATACCCTTGTATGCAGATGGAAGAATATCTTGTATGGATTCAAACAACTTAGTGCAGAGCCTCCAATGCACAACAAAAGCGTGGTGAAAATTTTCTATTACAAAGATATTGTATCAGAATAGTTACTCAGAAGTCCAGGATGATGAATTTCTCTCATGATGATAAAAGAAGTGTCACTTAGATATGTTCCAATTTGAGCCTTGCCACGATGTCCTGAGCTAGCATGAAATAAAAGAGCTAAATCCAACCATGATATATTGTAATGATCAAGAACTGTATGAAGCCTTCAGAGAAAACTAGTGTTCCAAAAAGACTGAAGTACATTGAGATCAAGCATTACATTCTCCATGATGAGGTCTAGAAAAGAGAAGTGGTTCTCCAATATATCTCCACGGATGAGCAGATAGTAGATATTTTGGTAAAGCCTCTGTCCAAGATGGAAAAAGTTTGCATACTCAAGAAATAGGATGGAGCTTGTGGAGACGAATTCCTTATTAAAAAGGGAAGAGATGGCTCCCAGGTTGGGAGGGAGCACTGATGTGTTATTGGTTTATGGACAATCATTTTTCAGTTCGAAAAATGGTTCAGGATGAGAAGTTCCTTTCCAGTTCGGAAAGTGGTTTGAGATTTCTAACAGACATGCATTTTCCAGTTTGGAAAATGGTCCAGATTGAACGGTCATTTTCGTAATGAAAATGGTTCGATATATTGTTGATGTACCATAGACATTGATTCCCCTTATGGCCAGTGTGGGGGAATGGTCTAGGACAGTCTTTCTTCTTGGCAGTCACTCTCAGTAGTGATCAAGAAGAATCTTCCACCTCACCGGGAAGTCATTCTTTCGAAGATCACAATTGTGATCATTTTTGAAGAATGGTCTGTTTTGGAGGTTGGTGCAAGACAATAATTTCCTTAGGAAATGGTTCAGACAGTCATTCCCTAGGGCTAAATCATTCTCTCCATGTTTCACTTTGTTTAGTGTCGGAGGAATGGCCCAATTAGGTGAATGGTCTAGGTTCAACAATCAGGGACAGAAATTCCCTAGGGCAGACTCATTCTCTCCAGGTTTCACTTTGTTTAGTGCCGGAGGAATGGCCCAGTTAGTTGAATGGTCCAGGCTTAGAAATCAAGACAATTATTCTTCTATGCTTGAGAAGACTAATCCATATATCTCATGGTTGATGTTTTACCTTCTGAGGGAAGATGTTCTCCCATATCTCACAAATGTGAGTGGAAGAATGGCCCAGATGACTCAGTTTATATCATGATATTTTTTTTTATTTTTTATTTTTGTGCAGGTTGATATCAAATGATATGATTGCTATGGATATTGTATGTCTCTAGATAGTAGATGTATGCTACTATGGTGGATGTGTTCCACTGGTTGTGACTATGTGTCACTGATTAAGTAGTTGTGTGTTACTTGGTGTGGTAGTGTACCATTGGATTGTAGTTGTGTACTACTATGGATAGACACAATTGTGTTATATTGACTGTCATTATTTTGATTACCATGTAGACTATCAGTTGTGTTGATATTTTCTAAGGCATATAGGTTGAGACGGATCTCTATGACTTGATTATAAAATAATCCTAGATTGCCATTCCTATAGGAATGGTCTTCGTAGTCCATGGCATAGTTTTTAGCTCTGTTGGGATAGTCATTCTTCTAGGATGTATGTCCGGATTAGAAGAATGGTCCTTGTATCACTTTGTGGAGTGAGTGACTTATTCAACATCATGCATGATTACTCATATGGAATATGGCTTCTAGATATGATGCAGTTGATGCTATCAGATGATAGTGATAATGGTGCTTGTGATCTAATCATGAGATAGCATGTACGGTTATGATGATGCTACCGGTTGAATGGTACGTTTGTGCTCAAGAAAAATACCTTCAATACCTCCCTAGCTAGGAGGGAGTGTTGATATTATGGTATTTGTGGGAGGTATTTACCTCAACGTGTAACCTTGACAAGAATAGAATATTTCGGGAAGCAAGAAGAAACCCTAAAGCATTAAACTTAACCCTCGAAGACAAGTCCGCTCAAGGAAATAATTAATATTAATTATTTAGCCTCTAGAATGAGAAGTCGGCCCACACGGCTCTGGAAAACAGTATAAATACAAGTATCTAGACCTCATTTTGTACACACAGCTCGAAATTTCAGCTGGGAAGAAGTGTGCACTGCAGAAACTAGGCAAGTGCACAAGTATGGGGAGCAGCTGCAATCAACAACTACCGCAATATGTATTCCTGGTTTAGGCTCAGACTTTCTATTAGTTATTGTTGGAATTTTTTATCAGTCTTGGTTATCTTTGCTTGATGCATTAGCCTTGGTTGGCTATTGGTTTGCTTCTAGAATCATTCTCTGTCAAGGTTAAGGTGCTCGAGGGTGGCTTCGGCCTATGGTTGGGTGAAAATATTGTTATATTGTCTATGGTTAAACGAGCACAACTATTCCTTTCTAACATGATGTGTGTCGGTACAAAAGTTTGTCACATATATACTTATGTTGATTATTTTAATAGAAACATTATTTTCTCGTCCAATTGATATCTTGCAAATATTTGAATTATTATTCCACGAGCGTATTTATCATGAATGTTAATGGATTATGCTAACTTATATGATAACACTATACATCACCATATGCTTGTGTATCTTGGTTATTGAGGACAAGTTGTAGGTACAAATTTTTGAGTTGCATGCTCAACAATGGTCTATATCAAACGTCCGGACGAGGTAGGATCTTGGCCTTATCTTGTTAGCATTTCAATTATATAAAATACTTGGGATTAGAGTTGATTTATGCATTTCATTTTGTATGCTGTGGTTTAACCCATGCCATAGAGATATTTTCCTCGTAACACATAGAGAGACCCCAATCTATACATTAACTAGTGATGATATGGACATAATAGGATATCAGGTATGGGATGCCACAAAATAAATATTGGAGGAAGTAGCAAGGAAGCAAGTAGAGCAATAGAAGAAAGTGCAGGATCAGCTAGTAGTACTCCAGCAGATGTTGGAAACATCGAGCATCACAAAGGATTGCAGGTATGAGGATGGACAATCCACGATTCTAGGAAAGGAAGCATAAAGTGATCATCCAGTCATGACCCAGTTAGCAGTTGGGCATAGGATACTATAGCTTGAAATAGATGCACTAGAAATTTTGTCGACCGAATTATAGCAACAGGTAAACACACTAGGACATCTGAACCTGGTTGTATCAAGGTTTCCCATGCAAAGACTACAAGACTTACAACAACAATATGACATTGTGCTGCAAAAAAAGAAGGAGGTTGAAGTTTGGGTGGAGGAAGTACTGAAAGATACAATTGAAGTTGATGAAAGGGTCATAATATCCCTTAAGGAGAAGGATGAAGGTGAAGCCATAGCAAAGAAAACCCAAGCAACATTCCAATAGCTATACAAGGCAATTCCAAAAGTCCCCATAGTAGTTGAAGCTACTATGAAGGAACACGTGTTAAATATTGGTGAAGTCATTAAGGGCTTCAGAGAATATATCTAGGACTTAAAATTGCAGAGCGTACCAAGAATGCCACCAGAAATGCATGAAGGCAGAGAAAGAATGGCAACAAAAATAGTTTCCAATATTAAGAGGATAGAAGGAGAATGTGCAAAACTCTTTGAGGAGAGTGCATAGGTGTGGACGAAATTAGTAGAAGACACTAAGATGAAGTACATAGAGGCCAATTTAAGAGAAGCACAAGAACAAGAGCACCAAAAAACATAAAAGGTTACTACACTTCCACCAATGAAGCATATGAAAACCATTTTGGCTCAAAGGAAGGAATATGTAGAAGTTGAGAAGATGAGGGATCAACAAAAGACACTTCCAYAGTGATTGGGACCACTGTAGGAAGAAGCAATGAAAATAATAGRGGAGTTGGCCATTGTGCAAGGAAAAGTCAAATAGGTAGCATATGAAGTAGAGGAAAAACTCACAAGTTTGAGTACACAGGGGGGCAAGGAGATCAAACAAATAGAGGGAGAGAAAATCAAATAAGTGGAGGTAGAAAAGGCATCCTATCAAAAAAATTGTTGTGGCATGGAAAAGTAGGAAACAAGCCTGAGTGGCTTGGGTCAAGCCATAGGTGAGTCTTGGGKGCATGTTGGACAGGCAATTTCAGAATACAATTTTGGGAAAAATCTTAAGTACAAAAGAAGTGTGTAGAAGAGAAGAAGAAGAAGGATGAGGAAGTGTGTAGACAAGATGCATAGAGAAGGAAAATGCACAATAAGCAGAATAGAATAGCAACTAAAGAAAAGAGAAGAATAAAAGCAGTAGAAGAAAGAGGATGAAAAGGAAAGATGACAACTCAACATTGTAAAGATGAAAGGATGCGCAAAAGCAACATGCAGATGGAAAATCCGAAGAAAGCATCCAAACATCCAGTTAATTGAACTAGCCATGCAATGTAATGGGCTTTTTAGAGGAACCAAGTAGGTTTTAAGCCCTAGATTTGATGTATAAATATGTAACGGGTTGGGAGAATAGGGGTTGGATTTTGAGGGTTCCGGTCTATGATATGTTTTGGAGGTCTATTTGGTTCCTGTTATGAGCCTGTAACTGAGAGGAATTTGTGCCTGAATGTAAGGGATGATGCAGAGAGGGAGAGGCTTTCACTACAGAGTGGCTAGGATAGTAGAAGATAAATATAAACATGATACATCTCTGTAATCATAGTGCGCAAGCCTGAAGCACTTGACAAAACCATAATAAAGAAGCCATCCATTGTGGATGTAGCCCAGAGTTGGGTGAACCACGTTAAATCCTATGTCATGTGTCTTTTATGTGATTGTTTATGACTTATGCATGGTTGCATGGTAGACTAGATTTATCTTATGTTTAATCATGGCACACTATTCATAATGGGTAAAGTAATGAGTTTATGCAGTAAAATGGAATATACCAATAATATGAATCTGATTCGCTAAGTAAGTTAATACACAATAAGTTCATATTTATGCACACATAATTAATAAAGAAGATTGAACTAAATGTTTTCCTCCCATTCCCTTACTACTGTAGAAGCCCAGTTCTCATAGTCCCAATAGATACCTTAGGTGAGACTTCATTTGTGCAAGCATGTGATGTCGAAAGGGACGATGTTTGATGGGTTTTGTTGGTCATAGATAAATCAAACCTAGGGTCTTATAAACCACACGTAGCGCCAACAACATAGCTTCTGGAATGGTACCTAGACAGATTGTTTCCCATTGTTCTCGATCTACAAGGAGATCTTCAATTTTAAGCTTCCAATGCTCAAAATTCTGGCCATTGAATTTTTCGATCTCTATTCTCGAGCTACTCACCATTCTTTGAGGACAATATTTAAATATTTCTAGCTTACGACTCTTACTAGACCTAGGGTTTAGCTCATATCCTAGGTTGTTAAAACAAGCTCTAATACCATATGTTAGGAAATGAGAAACACTTCCACGCTAAACCTAGAAGAAGAGAGGAAGAAAGATTTAATCCAAAAAGTAAATGACAAAGAAAACACAAAGTACACAAAGATTTTACCCTGGAAACTCAAATGGGAAAACCAACATTCCTTGAGACATCATACCTTTTTTCTTTACACAAGAACAACCATGTTTCCAATTCATCTTACATCTACATGACCAACAACCTATAAAATGATTTCTCTGAAGATTAGTTTTTACAACATTGAAACATGCCTTATTATAGGCTTTACAATAGGAAAAACCCTAAAAAAAGGCACCCAAAAATGGTTACAGCTCCACGCATATCATTGGCTACAAATCTCACGAATCTTGGGGTTCTATTACAGTCAACTACCAAGTCGGATTACCAATCATCCTTCATTCGGTCTTCAGTCGGTTGCCACACGACCACCTATCGACCTCTTATTGGTCGACCTCTTCGATTTGTTGTCGATCATTTCAACTTCAAACTTTCCTAGTTGATCCACCTCGACCTTTGACTTTCACTGCGAAGAATATAACAACCCAACATCTATGACCCATGAGTTTAATGCCCCCTAGATCTTTCTTTACACTTGAATAGCTAGATGATGTTTTTATTTTATGTATCTCATCTCTATAAGCTTCACTAACCAAAGGTATCTTAATGGTTTTACTTCATCAAAATTATGATGGAAGATAATAATGTAAAGTTGTAATTGTAGCCTCCTTAATACTCCTTCGCATAGCTTCACACACTCTATCCTTGTCTTGGATATTGTAACATGTACTCATTGTATTAATGTGCATATTATTAGAATGGTTAGAAATTTTCTTTGCACCCACTTTTTGACCTTCTTCTAAATATTTCTACCCTCAAAAAAATAAAAAAAAACTTGCCATTCTTACCCATTGTTTTTTTGCTAGGGTGTGACATGCCAATGAAACAAAGACATTCTCTTCTTCAGACAGAGTGTATGTATAATCTACCAATTGTTCTTCATACAGAGTGTATGTATAGTCTACCAATTGTTCTTCATCAAACTCCATCTTTTATCAATAGTCCTTCCTTCGATAATTTATCCCACTTATGGGTGGGGATTCTTAAATTAATCCCTTGCCTAGTAGTATTAGAAATATCAAAAGTGTTATTTAAGTTTATAATAATTTAAAATCTTATAGAGTTTAAAATTAAGTCACTGGAAGATTGGTATCTATTGATTCAAAATTTGTACATAATGCTATAAGACTTAAAATTGCTTTTGATTGGCTAAGAGCTCATCTTCTTGAAATATAAGAAGATAGGTTAATGACCCAAGACTCAAAGACATTTAGCAAGAATGAAAGTTTATTTCCTTATGGACCACCTATAAGTTATTTTAGGTGAGGTGATTTTCTTTGAATAATTATGATGAATTATACTAAATTTGTGAATAACAACTAATGGTGACTATCCTCATTACTAATGGTGACTATCCTCATTGTTGATTAACAATCAAGTAATAATATATTTTTCCACCTCAAGGAAAAAAAATTAACAAAATCAAGTAATAATATATTTTTCCACCTCAAGGAAAAAAAATTAACAAACTTACTTTGTACATATTATTACTATAAGTTATATTTTGTATACTTTGTACGTATTACTTTAAGTTATATTTTGTATATTAAAATATGAAAAACATTATTTAAATGGATAACAATTTAAAGATTAATAAAATTTAACTACCCTAAGTCAACATACATTATGGACATTAGACTAAAACGTGATAAAATAAGGAATGTGACATGAAATAAGTAGATAGTGTTTTTAGATAAAGTAAATGAAAACATATTGGCATTAATGACGTTTGTATGGAGAGTTAAGAGGATCTATCAATATGCAAAGTTATGGCCTGGGTAGGCTAGGTGTGTTCATAGAATGAGGGTCCAGAAAGCATGTACCATGAGCTAGGTTCTAGGCTCGGTTACTTAATTAAAAAATGTTTTGAAGCCAATGAGCTAGGTTTTCAAGTTTTATTCGTCTCTGCATATAGTAAGGAATGGAGCAAGCATTCACCTCGTGGTCAACTCCCCCAAGCAATCTGCTTACATGCCTTAAGTCTCCACGCGGCACCTGAGTTCGCGGAACCCGACGTATTGAGCCACGATTCGGGTGTGTTAAGATAAATCATAAATTTAAATAAAAATAATAAAATAAAATTTCCATTTAGTATGTAAAATTGACAATTATTAATAAATCATAAACCCCAACCAAAATGAAAAAGAAAAACCCAAAAAAGCTACATTTATTAATGTAATGAACATGTAAATTAGAAAGAAAATTTTGATATTAATATAAATTATTATTTAGTTAGTAATAATATTTTATTATTCAAAAAGGTAATTATAATGATGATGATTATGGTTAGTTTAGATCAATTTTGTTCAATTCCACTCAGAAAATTCATAAAGAATTAATTGAATTATTTTAGTATTTTGTGTATATGATTTGAGAGAGAGAATATTTCTTAATTTTTTTTGGTTCTTATAAGTTAACCAGTTATAAAACAAGGTCATGTTATAAATTTTGTGAATTGAGTTTGGATTTTTTTTGGTTCTTATAAGTTAATCAGTTATAAAACAAGGTCATGTTATAAATTTTGTGAATTGAGTTTGGATTTATAGTGATAATGAAATGTAAAAAGTGTTGTCCTTTTTTTTATATCACAAAGATTTTTTATATCACAAAGATTACATATTATTTTTTTTATTATATTTAAGATCTTATTCAACTTTCGATTTCACTTTATAATTTATAAAAATTCATTCAAACAATATTGATTTTTTTTTCTTAACTATTTATAATAACATTAAAACTAAAATTAATTTTAAAAATTAAAAAATTATAATAACACAAAATGATAAACAGAAAACTCACTGAAATAATTAAAAAATCATCTCTAATCAATTTCAACTTGTAAAAGAAATGGACCTAAATGTATCATGTCATTTATAATGGAAAAAATCATCTCTAATCAATTTCAACTTGTAAAAGAAATGGACCTAAATGTATCATGTCATTTATAATGGAATGGAGAAAATAGGAGGGATGTTATCAAGTTAGTTTTTTTAATTTTTTGTTTGTATAATTTAAGTGAAATATAAAATAAATAATTGTATGTATAATTGTATTTAAAAAAGTAAGGGATAAGTTTAAACTTCGATAAAAAAATTGTTATTGAATCCCATTGTATAATTGTTGATGAAGGGTAATTTACTGAATCCCATTATATAATTGTTGATGAAGGGCAATTGTCACACTTAGACAGTGTCATTTTCTATTATTTAAAATGTATTTTAAAATGTTTAAATTGATTTAATGTGATGTCCTCGTTCGTTTAAGAGTCGTAAGGGGAGAATTCCACTAGCCTAATTAAGTTCCCGTGGGCTAAGGCGAAACAGTGAACTAGGGGACATATTTCGCCTAGGAGAACTTTATAAAGTAAAAATGGGAAAGAGGGGGCAAGGGTCCTAGGCTAATTAAAAAGTCACTTTAAAATTATAAAGTGAGAAACCCACTAAAGTGGCTTTTATGCCATTTAAATAATAAAGGAGCGGGAAAAAGGCTCAAATGAACATAAAAGGGAAAAAAAAAGGGAGGAATTTCCTCTCATTCTTGTCATTGTCATTTGAGAAAAAGATTTTGGAGAGCTCTTGAGAAAAGAGTCTAGGGTTTTGGAGAAACCCTTCATTGCTTTTAGTTTCGGTGTTGCAATGATACACCCTAGCTAGTGTTAGGATCGAAATCACTCAGATTTAGACATTGTATTGCATTGATAAGGAGATAATCATTCTCAGGATTGGTTTATTGAGTTTGGTGGGGAATCTTCTTATTGGTTCTTCGGTGCATATTTGGAAAATCGATTTCTTGGTTATTTGTTGATTTTACAGGTGTGGGCGCTAATATTCTTATGTTGGGCACTTTTTCACTCTTTGGGCAATTTGTGTTGCTTGGGGACCGAGCTATTGAAGAGAGGAATCGAAGACATCATTGCTAGCTCGTATATAATCCTTGTGGGGCACCAATCCTCTGAACTGAGCAGATCTTTAGCATAAGGAGAGAAACAAACTACTTTTGCTAGGAGGCCGAGTTATATCTTCAAGCTGGGCGCATTTATTCTCTACTTCTGGGCTGTGGATCACTGCCACTATTCCCTAGAGTCTATTTTGGTGCTTGGTCGAACACCAACAAACTTTTTGGGCGTATTCTATCATTGCATGTTCCTATATTTGCAACTGCATAAACATATACAGTGTTGATGTTTCCTAGAGGGGTCGAATCTCTACTTTGAAGTGTACCTTTGCTGCTACTAGATAACGGTATTCCACTATCAGCGAATTGCTACAAGAGTTCACCTATTTTCCATTTAACTCAGGTTCTATTTATTATTACAACCTGTGTATTTGTTTGCTGAAACTATCATTGGAATTTTCATTGTGAACGTCCTGGTACAGTCTATGTATGATCTTATTGATCTTTAATAAAATGAGTAGCCACTACTTCTAGCGTTTTTCCTTGTAGTAACATATTCAATGACAGTTATTATTGGAAATTACTTATGAATCATCATGAGGTCTCTTCATTGTAAAAAGCTATAAGAAAATTGCATCTACAACATCTAGTATACAAACTATTTGACGAAATACCACAGTGACAATCCTTTTCTTAAACTCAGAAAAAAAAAATTACATAAACTCTAGAGAATACCGAGGTGTGGATATTACAGTGGTATCAGAGCATGTTCCTCGACAGCTGTGGGGTTTGAGCTCACCTTTGAGTAATTTTTATGAGAGGGGGAGATGACAGAAACGTCACATACAGGAGATGTAGGTACAGATCTCAAGAACCTCCTCAAGGACATAGAGAAGAACGGGTGTTGAGTGAAGAAGGAGTAGCACATTCTGGCGCAGGTAAAGGGAAGGAGCACATGAGGGAAGAAGAAGACCCACGAATTGGCAACCTCTTCCAAATGATGAACGATTTGGCCAAGGGCCAAAAGATGATGATGGACCTATTGGAGCAGCTAGCACTTAACACCATAGAAGGGAAACCTAAAACAAATCAGAATGGTGAAAGGGGCTCTAGCAACGGGGAAGGGACTCATTCTCATACTACCATGCAGAGCCACCCTCACTTATACACCAAGACACCCAGACCCACCATGCCACAGTTCTTGAGTGGCGAGGTTGCACCGGAGGGGCCAATAGAAAAGTATGACTCTTACTTGGCCTATTTGGAGGAGTACAAGAGGTTGGGCAATGAATTTCAGGCAGCTATGTCCTTCACTGACTTTTTCCATCTTAAGCAGAAGAATCGACCAAGAGGGAAAAAAAGGACACTCAACCATGAGCTTTAGAAGACACTGGGGAAAGTGACCATTCCAAACTTCAACGAGTCCTCAAAATGTTCGACAAGGACTTGGGTACAGAAGCTGGACACATATTTCCAGCTACAGCAGATGACATAGACATAGGCCATCAAATTGGCTACTCTACACCTGGATGGTGAGGCCCATGAGTGGTGGTACCATGGTTTGGTGACGCTAGGTCATGCAGGCATCACATCATACCTCGACTTCACACAGAGGATCATTGAGAGGTTTGACAGGAAATACCCCAAGATTCATTTTCGAGAGTTGGCTCAACTCAAACAGACAGGTAGCCTTGAGGCATTTATCTCTGAGTGCCAGAGATTAGCAGTGATGGTGGCAGACATATCTAAGGCATGACTAGTGATGTTGTTCGTTGAGGGGTTATCTAAACCCTTGTGTGGTTGGAGCAAGGCTTATAAGCCAACCACCCTATAGGATGCAGTCAACAGAGCTAGGGACATGTAGGATGTTCTTCCTAAGAGAAGGTTCCCTCTTAAACCTACCATCCCCCAGAAGAACAAGGAAGTCAAACCATTTTAGAAGGATTGGGAAGGAAAACTGAGATTGGATGAGGAGACCAGAAGGGAGTTGAGGAAGAAGAATCTATGTTTCAGTTTTCAGGATCCTTGGGTTCCAGGACATAGGTGTGCAAGGAAGGACACAGTGGGCAAGGCCCACTACATCGAGGTCTATTCCAACAGTGACAGTGATACAAAGGAGGAAGGGTTGGAATAGGAACGAGGACACCAGACATCAAGTGAGGAGACATCACAGGCTGGGGCTAAAGGCCCTGTTATGGCATCCATGTCAGGACTTCCAAGGTACCACACATTCAGAGTCAAAGGAGTCCTACAGGGGGACAAGGTTACAATGTTGATTGACAGTGGGGCGTCCCACAATTTTATAGATGCAGCCATGGTGGAGAGGCAAGGGATCCCGACAGATGAATTTGAGGGGTTCACAGTGATCATACCCGGTGGCCATCAGATGGAATGTATTAGGTGGATTCCCAAGTTGAAAATAACCATGGGGAATTATACGTTGACAAATCACTTCTTTGTGGTGGATTTGTCAGATACCAATGTGGTACTCGGGGTTTAGTGGCTATACTCCCTTGGGAAATACACAATAGATCAGAGGGCCATGGAAATGGAATTCACATGACCAGATGGAAAAAAGGTAGTTTTACAGGCAATGCACCAGTATCCACCCAAGATTGTATCATCCCACAGCATGGAGGTAGTGATGCAGCATGGAGACATAGATTGGGTAGTGGAGTGTTACATCTCTGACAATGAGCTACTAGATTGTCATCGACAACATCCAGACGACATTCAGGTATTACTTCGTAAATGCCAGAAGGTTTTTGGTGACATTCCTCCAGGAGTACCCTCGGATAGAGGGTTTGAACATATTATAGAATTAGAAGAGGGGGTTCATGCAGTCATAACCAACCCTTACCGCCATCCTAAGGTGTACAAAGAAAAGATAGAGAAAATGATTAGGGAGTTGCTGAAGATGGGTCACATCCGACCTAGTTCTAGTCCCTTTGCTTCTTCGGTGGTATTGGTCAAGAAGAAGGATGGTACTCTAAGAATGTGTATTGATTACCGAGCCCTTAACAAGAAGACCATAAAGAACAAGTATCCAATTATGAGGATTGATAAGCTGATGGATGAGTTGAGGGGAGAAAAATACTTTTCAAAGATTGACCTCCATTTAGGATACCACCAAATTAAAGTTCAGGAACAAGACATCACAAAGACTGATTTTCGGTGTCATTATGGACATTATGAGTTCTTGGTTATGCCATTTGGGCTAACCAACGCTCCCGCTACATTCCAGTCTTGCATGAACCACGTGTTCAATAAGCAGTTGCGGAAATTTTTACTAGTCTTCTTCAATGATATCCTTATCTATAGAAAGACTTGGGAGGAACATCTCTGGCATTTGGATGAGGTGCTGGGAATCTTGGAGGATCAACAACTATACGCCAAAGGGTCCAAGTGTGAATTTGGTATGACTGAGATGCTTTATTTGGGGCATATAATTGGGGAAAATGGGGTCCAAGTTCACCAAGAGAAAATTAGGGTAATCTTAGAGTGTCCAACCCCCAGAAATGTGACCGAACTGAGAAGCTTCCTAGGCCTCTGCACTTATTACATTACATTTGCCAAGAGGTTCTCATAGCTGCTACACCTCTTACAAATCTCACTAAGAAGGGAGCTTTCAGTTGGACAAATGAGGCGCAGGTGACATTCGAAAACATGAAGCAGGTAATGAGTTCGTGTCCTGTGCTAGATTTACCATAATTCCCTCAGCCATCTATGCTTGAGTGTGATGCTTCAGGGACCGGAATAGGGGCAGTGTTAATGCATAATAGCCACCCCATTGCTTTCGAGAGCCGCAAACTTAGGGAGTATGAGCGACACTATTCAGTACACGACAAGGAGATGTTGGGCATCATCCATGCCTTGGCCAAATTCAAACAATACCTGGTGGGGAACAGGTTCAAAATAAAGAAAGATCAGAACAGTTTGAAGTTCTTCATGGATGAGAAGGAATTGAGTAAGCGACAACAGAAGTGGATCAAAAAGATATAGGCCTATGATTTTTCGATTGAGTATGTGAAAGGGGAAAATAAGATAGTGGCAGATGCCCTCTCCAGGATGCCACCCACATTTCCCCTCATGGATGTAACAACAGATTGAAAAGCTTTCCTCTTGGTAGAATATTCAAAAGGTAAATTCGCTTGTGAGATATTAGATGGGAAAATCCAAGATGATTGCTATAGAGTGTATTAGCACCAGAAGTCACCTCTGGATTGCGGCAGAGGTAAGCCCGATACCCATCAGAATTTTATGTCACAAATTGGTTATAATATGGTCAAATGGGCGCAATATCAAGAAAATATCGTCTTAACTCAGAAAACTGGATTGGTATGCACACGCGGGTGAGGTCTTAGTTTAACTTCAGTCAATAGGTTGTAGTAAGGGTGAGTAGGAGGAGGACTTTGGTGAGAAAAGTGTAGAGGTTTGTTGTAGAAATCAGGTCTTCCAGCAACCCAAAGAAGAAAGACTTAAAAAACAAGATGATCTTGTTTTTCAAATCTCAGAGAAACTGAAGGGAATTATAACAACATTACAATCAAACATCCATCATAACACAGTCACAATAATTCATGTGAATCGGTCATCATGAATCCTCTCAATAACAGAAGCAAATAAGTTGGAGTGAGAAAGTTGACTTTCATTAAACAAGAAGTCTCAAAAACAAATACATAACTAGAAAACCATAAGCTTCATTAAAACTTTACAATACGAGAACTTTGCTCTACCATCGACCATGACAAGATATCAAAACTGAGTATTTATACTCAAAGAAACTTGCTCCCTTCAGAAACACACTCTGGTCATTGCATTCAAGGCTTGGTGTTTGCTGCTTCTTTTGTCGGGCTTCACTTGCATTCTTCTTTCAGATGCAAGATCGGATTGTTATGGGGTTCAGAAGAAAATCTATGACAGGAAACTTTCGGCTGACAATCTGCCCTTCACAACCGGCTCTTCCATGCTTTCCATTTATGTGGTGAAACGAGGCTTCAACCACCTTCTCCATTTTCATTAACTACTTTCATCGGGATCAGGGCGAAGCCTAACACCCATGAATGCTCCAGGCAAACTCATAATTCCTTTTAGTTAATTCTGGAGCCTCCAGACCACGCAGATCCTTCTCTGTGACCAACTTGAGCACTCTGATCTTTTGCACAACCCTCTTTATTTGCCCTATGCAACCGCGGGCTATGCCCCCGTGCTTATCCAATGGGAAATCTTGGGATTTCGCATTTCAGGAGTTTTTCCTCCCCTTGACTTCCAACATCGCGATGCCCAAAATCACGAAACCGCCTTTGAGATCGGCAGTCAGTCTTGCTTCAAAATGGACGACCATGATCCTTTCCTTGACAACATGAAACGCCAGCTGTGTGATGAGCGTTGACCCCTCTTTCTAGACCTACTTCCCATGTGATCAAGTGTTGAGACCGCGGGCCCAATTCTCGGGTGTTTCACGATTTCACGTTTTGGGGGTCTTGCACCATGCTTCACTTCTGAAACCCAATCTGTAAAATCACGATCTTGTTGATCCAGCGCCATGCGTCACTTAATTTGGACGGCCCAAATTGAAACCATCGACATTTCGGGACATCGCGCTTTATGAGTCTTCATGACTCTTCCCCCTTACTTTCCTGACTCATGAAATCGCGAAAAGTTGATCCAACGATCCAACTCTCTCCTTTGATCAACGGCTGCGATATTTTCGCAATTTCGCATTTCAGAAGTTCTGATGACTCTGCTCCTTGACCATTCCATCTCGCGAAACCACGAAACATTGACCACGCACCACGTGTCCTTCACACCACCAACGGCTAGGAGGGACCTCGCGATTTTAGAACTCTTGCTGATGTTAAACTCGGCCTAACTTTAGATCTCGATCTACCGATAGTCATCGATCTGATCCGCCTGATGGATCCCCGTCGTTGGAAACTGATCTTTGATCACTTGCTTGATTTGAGTCCACATCAAACCACTTCAAGGGTTGTGCTTGGTGGTCATGACTGTGGCATGTGAACGACTACTTGGGTGACTAGTTGAGGGCTCAAAAAACAAAAAGATTAACGATAGAGGTAACGAGAGAAGTGATTGACCTTAGGGAAAACAGGAAGGCTTATGGCCAATATTTCTCAGGAAAGCTGCTAAGGAAAAACGGGTCTATCAACCGGGTGAAGACAAACAACAGACAATTACAAGCCGAGAGGAAAAAACCTTACGATTGGGTTTGCAAAAGGAAGAGAGACAGAAAAAAATGCAAACTTAGGTAGAAACCACAAACCCTTAAGGTTTTGACAAATTTACGTGCTAACATTAGGCTCCATGGGGGATAGAGTCATCCCTGGGAGGCTCCAAGAACTCTTTTTGTGGCTTTATTGCATTCGTGTTGGGTTGTGGAGTCTCCTATTAAAGACAAAATAAACATAAAACAAGAACGGTATTTACAATGGTAGGATGCCGACTACGGCTTTTTAAACAAAAAACTTTTTCAGGAAGTGCCCATTTAGAGGGCCACCAAAAACTCCGTCACCCTCCAGATTTTGCAACCTGTAAGTATTATTTTGCAATACCTCTGAAATCTTGAAGAGACCGATCCAAAGGGCTTCAAATTTACCATGCTTGCCCTTGTCCTGTCTGGGCGCATCCCATTTGAGCACTAGATCTCCTAGCTGAAAATCCTCCTTTCTTACTTTCTTGTCAAAAGCCTCCTTGATCTTTTGCTAACGGTCATGTGCTCTGTCCAGGAGCTGCTCTCTTGCCTGCTGCACCTCGACTAGCTGTTGGATTCTTCTAATCATATCATCGGGCTCACCTTAGTGATCTTGAAAGAATTTTGCCACTGGCAAGGCCAGTTGAGAGGGAAAAACTGCTTCAGTCCCATATACGAGCTAGAACGAAGAGACGTCGAGAGATTTTTTCGTTGTCACTCTATCAGCCCACAGAGAAAACTTGAGCTTTGAATCTCACGCTTTCTTGTTGTCCTCTAACAGTCTTTTAATGATCTTGATGAGGCTTTTGTTAGAGGAACTTGTCAGTCCATTGCCTTGGGGGTAGTATGGGGTAGAGTGAATCAACTTGATTCCAAACTGCTCACAGAATTGGATTAATGGTTCGTCTTTTAAAGACGCTGTGTTATCTGTGACGATTCTGCTTAGACAACCAAATCTTTCTATGATATCTTCCAGGAAACCGATGATCACCCTGTGAGAAGCACTCCTTGTGTGAATAGCTTTTATCCACTTGGTAAAGTAATATGTGGCAGTCAGGATCCATCTGTGCTGACCACTGGATGAAGGATGAATTTCCCCAATAAATTCTAGGCCCCACTACTGGATGGGCCCTGAAGCAACCACAGGTTTCAATGGCAGGGACTTTAGTTGCGGTTTTCCAGAGAATTTTTGACATTTAACGCATGCTCTGACTTTTGTGCAAACAATAGTGAACATAGTAGGCCAGAAATATCTAGCCTTGAGAATTTTGTAGGTCGTCGTTCTCCAGAAGTGATGTCCTCCACACAGACTATCGTGAAAATCAGACATAATCTTTTGTGCTTTGTGTGTGTCTAAACATCTCAAAATCACCGCCAGGGGGTCTTTCCAATATAAGATTTGATCAACAAGCAGTATTTAAATGCTTTGAGATTTAAAGCTCTAGCCTTGTTCCTTTGCATGCCATCGGGAGGCTGCAATTTCTGTAGAAAATATATGACATCCTTGTACCAAGGACATCTTGCTAATGGGGGGTCCACCTGAGCATTTGCATCAGACAGCTCAGCCTTCTGACTTTCTGAGTAATTATTGACGAAATTTACCCCCAAATCTTTGCAATTAGATTCAACCAGTAACCTGGCTAAACCTTGACCTTTGATCAATTTGGTGGGCTTGACCTTTGATCTCCATCCATCTGCTCCTCCCATCTATGTTTTCTAAATGATAATTTCCTTAACGACAACTAAAGGGACGTATGCAATGACTTTCGATTGCAGGACATAGACTCTGAAAGCTTTGAGAGCTTTAACCAAAGCATAGGCATGCTTCTCAATGATTTCATATTTCACCTCAACATCTCTCAATGCCCTACTGAAAAAGGAAATGGGTTTCTCCAACCCTTCAACATTTTTCTGCAACAAAACAACCGCCACAGTGTCAAATGAAGCAAATGAAAAAATGAAGAAATCCTTTGAGTAATCAGTATTGATAAGCACACGTGCTTTAGTCAAGACCTTCTTTATTTGATCAAAGGAATTTCGAGACTCGGAAATCCATTTGACTTCGTTTCTTTTCCTCAACATAGTTGTTATAAGTTTTTCCATCTCAATAAAGTTGGAAACAAACCTCCTCATAAAATTATTTTTTCCCAAGAAAGACTAGACTTCTTTCCTAGATCTCAGGAGTGGCAAGGTTTGGATTGCTTCAACTCTGCTGGGATCAATCCTGACTCCTTTAGCTGATACTATGTGGCCCAACAATTTTACCTCCTTCATGGAAAACAAAGACTTCTTGGGATTTAAGGGGGGACAAATTTCCTGCATTTGAGGAAAACCCTTTTTAAATGCTCATGGTGCTCTCTATCTGATCTGGAGAAGACTGTAATGTCATCCAGATAGATGACCATAAACTTGTCCTTTTCTCCAATGAAGGCGACATCCATGGCTCTCTGAAAGGTCGCCTCTGCATTCATCAATCCAAAGGGAATTTTGGCATACATGAATGTACCCCAAGGAGTGGTGAAGGTTGTTTTTTCTCTATCCTCAAGTAGGACCGAGATCTGATTATATCTTGAAAAGCCGTAAATCATGGATATTCTTGATGCATCAGTTACCCTTTGTAATATGTGTCCCATTTTTGGCAAGGGGTAATTGTCTTTCTTTGAGCTCCTGTTCAGGTTCCTGAAATAGACACAAAGTTCGATTTCCCCACTCTTCTTTCTCACCAGGACCAAGTTGTCTATCCACTCAGAATATCTCAAAGGGTCAGTGGTTTGTGCATCCAACAACTTCTTTACCTCCCTTTCCATAATAGGCAGAAGCATAGGATTTATCTGTCTCAATTTCTGCCTAAATGGTGTGGCCTCTTCCTTCAGTGGAAACTTATGTTCAATGACAATCGTGTCATATGTTTTGAGGTCTTTGTAGGTCCAGGCAAACACATCAATGAATTCCATTAATAACTTAGCGTACCCAACCCTTCGTTTCCTTGACAAGTTGCTTGAAAGTTTGACATACTTAGGGTCTTTCTCTGTGCCAATATTGCATTCGGCTATGTCGTCATCATCAATCGACCTCTGAGCTTTCACTACCACTTCAATACTGTCAAATATCCTTTCCAAAGGGACTAGTCCCTTCAGAATGTGATTTCTTGACAACTGCATAATACGATGATTAGCAATTTTCTTTAAAAATACATCAGCATGTGAGTTATTTTGAGAATCAGAATCCTGGTCTATGTGTAATGCAGAAAATTTGTCAATAGCTTCTAGGAACCTCTTGATCTCAAGATCATCCTCAAATACCTTCCAATGCTTGACATTGTCAGGTATGGAGGGTCTGTATTTTAATTCTATATCATCCCTGAGCTTGGGTGGCAGAGGGACTCTGAAATTGCTTGCCGAAACAGCCAAAGAATCAACCACTGTATTCTCCTCTCTTGGAATGAATGAAATGTTGAAAGCCAAGAAAACATTGTCAATTAAATCCCACATTTTATTTCTATAAGATCTGAGCCTCAGATGCTTGGCTTGGTAAATATTTCTGACTGGGTTTACAACTAACTCGCATCCCCAAACACAGATATCTCTTTGATTCCCATGTCTTTTGCAGTCCTCAAACCCAACAGAAGAGCTTCGTACTATGCTACATTATTGGTAGCTTCAAATTCTAGCTTGTAGGACGAAAGTATGGTCTCTTGAGATGGTGATATGAAAACCACTCCAGCACCAACACTCTCCCTAGAAAAGGCTTTGTCAAAGAACATTTTCCAAACAGGGCCAGTGGAAGGGAAAGCTTCAAGAGAAGTGGTGGACTGCTTTCTGAGTTTAAGAGGAGGCTCGGGAGCATCAGTGAGCTATAATAAATTGGATCCCAAATCGGTGTCAAGCGCAAAGATAGGATGGTTGGTGGGGTTTGTTTCATCACTAATGATATAGGCCAACTGAACTTCTCTGTACAGTCTTCTATGCTCCCCCCCAAACACAGAGATAGTGGCATTTGTGAGGTTCATTTGCAAGGTTCCCCCAAGTCTTTTTATCCAAGATCTCAACAACATCATGCCAAACTTGGGGGGAACATCAACTACCACAATATCCATGACCACACTTTTCATGGGCAACTGAAACAAGGTCACGACCAGATCTTTGATGACCCCAAGACATGCCACTTTCCTCGAATTGAAGGAATACAAGTCATGGTATGCTTTTGTGATTTCTAGTCCAAGTTCTTCCATGACAGTTTTGGGCATGAGATTATGAGAAGCTCCTGAATCCATCAGACAGTTATGCAACACCTTGTCATGTATCAATGAGGTGTAGAAGAGAGGGGATGAATCATCCCTGTCTTCTACCATAGAACCTAAGATGATTGTTGGCTTTTCATCTTGCAAATTGATTGAGTCGAAGGGATGAGATGAGGGCTCGGATTGCAATAGCTTAGAGAGGCTCCTTTTGAAATCTTTATGCTTGACCAGCTTGAAGAGGGGTACATGGATCCTAGTTTTTTGGATTTCATGCTCAAAATTAAAAGGGGATGTGAGCTTTGGAATTTCTTTTGTGTCCGGAACAGGAGTTTTGACCACTGGAGAGGGGGTATACACTTTCTTACCTTTGCTGCTATCTGCTACATCTTTAGCATGATTCTCTGCTCTGATAGGATGTTTAGGTACATAAGGCGTTCCTAGTTTCTTCTTGGTCCTGAGATTATATCTATTTTGGTTGTCGTTGACCTTGTCTTCCTTGCTCAGCTCGTTTAGTTGACTGTCTATGAGAGACTCCTCGTATGCTGATTGAGTCAAAAGAGGGAAAGAGGAGGTGTCTCCGAGATAGTGGATTTCTGGGTCAAGGTCTTCTTCCCCTTCTCCATCATCAGTCACAAGATTATTTTG
Source organism: Picea mariana (assembly GCA_032191745.1). Lineage (NCBI taxonomy): Eukaryota > Viridiplantae > Streptophyta > Pinopsida > Pinales > Pinaceae > Picea > Picea mariana. The sequence continues at coordinate 65,908 of JASDQU010308936.1, read as the reverse complement.
GAGAGGGGTCTGGATTTTCTAATCGTCTCTATCTMTGTTCCTTTGTTCCCTTTGCATGATCCGAGGAGCATGGTTTGGCCTTCTGAAATTGCCTCTGTTATCARCATTTTGAGGATTTATGTATGTCTTCTTCCCTTCCAATTCTCACAGAAAGAGATTTTAGTAACTTGGTTACCTCATCCATCTAAGGGGGGAGGGTAGAGGAACTTGAGGTTGAGGTTTAGATCTTTCCCTTCCTCTGTCTCTATCRGCCTTATTCCTGAGTCGGTCAACTRCCAATATGTTAGACTCTACTTCCAAGGCTGCATCTTGCATATGAGCCAAGGAGGTAGCTCTTTTCTCTCTTAACARGAGGCAGAAGTCAGGGYTAAAAGCACTGGCATAGGWGATTTTGGTGGAGGCCTCTGTGGGCTTTATCTCAGCAGGGATTTTATTGTACATTTTGTTGAATCTTTTGGAGAAGTTAGAGACAGATTCTCCCTCCTTTCTCTTTAGGGACCCAAACTCTGTGATATAATACATGAAGTCCTTTTTATCCCCCCATTGTCTCAAGAAGACATCATCTAGAGCCTCAATCCTAGCGATGGATCCAGGGGTCAAGGCCCTAAACCACTTTCTGGCTTCTCCATCAAGACTGTGGACAAAAATCCTCATCCACACATCTTCGTCTACTATGACATAGTTATCAGCATAACTATACAAAGTTGCAAGGTGATCCTCTGCAGTTATATCTCCCTCTCTTGTAAACTTAGGCAGCTGCTTAAGGTAGCCACCATTTGGTAGGGCATTAAGAGGCTGAGGTAGAACGAGAGGATCATATCAGGCAGCTACAATGGCGTCCATTATGTTTCTAGGTGGATTAGCTCCTGCCATAGGGATGATAAGTGGGGGAGAACGAGGAGGGGATGGAGTTTGAGCATGGGAGACTGGAAGTGAGCTTCCAAGAGGGAAAGGAAACAACAAAGGATTTGGAGAAAAAGCTACATGACTTAAGGGAACAAAGGTTTCCCTTTCTACAAAA
>JASDQU010308936.1:52088-64787 GCA_032191745.1 Picea mariana | reverse complement strand
CGATGCCATAAATGTTAGCACCAGAAGTCACCTCTGGATTGTGGTAGAGGTAAGCCCGATACCCATCAGAATTTTATGTCACAAATTGGTTATAATATGGTCAAATGGGTGCAATCTCAAGAAATTATCGTCTTAATTCAGAAAACTGGATTGGTATGCACAAGCAGGTGAGGTCTTAGTTTAACTTCAGTTAGTAGGTTGTAGTAAGGGTGAGTAGGAGGAAGACTTTGGTGAGAAAAGTGTAGAGGTCTGCTACAGACATCAGGTCTTCTGGCAGCCCAAAGAAGAAAGACTTAAAAAACAAGATCTTCTTGTTTTTCAAATCTCAAGGAAACTGAAGGGAATTATAACAACATTACAATCAAACATCCATCATAACACAGTCACAACAATTCATTTGAATCCGTCATCATGAATCCTCTCAGTAACAGAGGCAAATAAGCTGGAGTGAGAAAGTTGACTTTCATTAAACAAGAAGTCTCAAAAACAAATACATAACCAGAAAACAAGAAGCTTCATTAAAACTTTACAATACGGGAGGTTTTCTCTACCATCGACCATGAAAAGATATCAAAATTGAGTATTTATACTCAAAGCAACTTGCTCCTTTCAGAAACACACTCTGTTCATTGCATTCAAGGCTTGGCGTCTGTTGCTTCTTCTGTCAGGCTGCACTTGCATTCTTTTGTCAGACGCAAGATCGGATTGATATGGGGTTCACAAAAAAATCTATGACATGAAACTTTCGGCTGGCAATCTACCCTTCACGACCGACTCTTCCATGCTTTCCATTTATGTGGTGAAACGAGGTTTCAACCACCTTCCCCATTTTCATTAACTACTTTCATCAGGATCAGGGCAAAGCCTGATGCCCATGAATGCTCCAGACAAACTCATAATTCCTTTTAGTTAATTCTGGAGCCTCAAGACCACGCAGATCCTTCTCTGTGACCAACTTGAGCACTCTGATCTTTTGTGCAGCCCACTTTCTCTGCCCCACACGACTGCGAGCTATGACCCCATGTTTCGGGAGTTTTTCCTCCCCTTGACTTCCAACATCGTGATGCCCGAAATCGCGAAACCGCCTTTGAGATCGACGATTGGTCTTGCTTCAAAATGGACGACCACGATCCTTTCCTNCCACTTTCTCTGCCCCACACGACCGCGAGCTATGACCCCATGTTTCGGGAGTTTTTCCTCCCCTTGACTTCCAACATCGTGATGCCCGAAATCGCGAAACCGCCTTTGAGATCGACGATTGGTCTTGCTTCAAAATGGACGACCACGATCCTTTCCTTGACAACATGAAACGCCAGCTGTGCGATGAGCGCTAACCCCTCTTTCTGAACCTGCTTGCCATATGATCAAGTGCTGAGACCACGGGCCCAATTCTCGGGCGTTTCATAATTTCGCATTTCGGGGGTCTCACACCACGTTTCACTTCTGAAACCCGATCTGTAAAATCACAATCTTTCTGATCTAGTGCCATGCATCCCTTAATTTAGATGGCCTAGATTGAAACCATTGGCATTTCAGGACATCATGCTTCACGAGTCTTCAAGACTCTTTCCCCTTACTTTCCCGACTCGTGAAATTGCGAAAAGATGATCCAAAGGTCCAACTCTCTCATTTGATCAACGACTGCGATCTTTTCACAATTTCGCATTTCAGAAGTTCTGATGACTCTGCTCCTTGACCGTTCCATCTTGTGAAACCACGAAACATTGACCGCGCACCACGTGTTCTTCACAACACCAACGACTAGGAGGGACCTTGCGATTTCATAACTCTTGCTGACATTAAACTCGATCTAACTTTATATCCTGATCTCTTGATGGTCGTCGATCTGATCTACCTGATGGATCCCCGCCATTGGAAACCGATCTTTGCTTGCTCGCTTGATTTGAGTCCACATCAAACTGCTTCAAGGGTTGCACTTGGTGGTCATGATTGCGGCCTATGAACGACTACTTGAGTGACTGGCTGAGTGCTCGGAAAACAAAAAAATAAACGATAGAGGTAACGAGAGAAGTGATTGACCTTAGGAAAACAGGAAGGCTTATGGCCAATATTTCTCACACAAGCTACTAAGGAAAAACATGTCTATCAACCGAGTGAAGACAAACAACAGACAACTACAAGCCAAGAGGAATGAGCCTTATGATTAGGTTTGCAAAAGNAATAAACGATAGAGGTAACGAGAGATGTGATTGACCTTAGGAAAACAGGAAGGCTTATGGCCAATATTTCTCACACAAGCTACTAAGGAAAAACATGTCTATCAACCGAGTGAAGACAAACAACAGACAACTACAAGCCAAGAGGAATGAGCCTTATGATTAGGTTTGCAAAAGGAAGAGAGACAGACAAAAATGTAGACTTAGGTAGAAACCACAAACCCTTAAGATTTTGACAAATTTATGTGCTAACAGAGTGATCGATGACATCATCTACTATAAGGACATAATCTATTTGGTTCCATAATCTAAGCTAAAAGAGAAGGTTATGCACACAACCCACAATTCGGCATTATTAGGACATCCAGGCTACATAAAAACTTACCAGAAGATCAGAGAAAGGTTTGCATGGAAGGGTCTCAAGAACGATGTTCTGAGATTTGTGAAAGAATGTATTAATTGTCAGCAGAACAAAGCAAAGCACAGCCATCCGACCAGGTTACTTCAACCTTTACCCATCCTAGAACAAAAATGGGAGAGTGTGCCGATGGATTTCATTACAGGGCTACCCCAAGCACAGAGGAAGGATTGTATTTATGTGGTGGTGGACAGGCTCACAAAATTTGCCCATTTCTTCGCCATCCCTTCTAAATACTCAGCAGCATAGGTGGCATAATTATTCTTGAATGAGGTTTTTAAGTTGCATGGGTTTCCCAAAATCATCGTGAGCGATAGGGATAGTCGGTTCATGGCAGGCTTCTGGCAAGAACTTTTCAGACTGGTCGAGATCGAACTTACACCCAACTCGAGCTACCATCCCCAAACTGATGGGCAAACGAAGATCGTAAATAAATGGCTTGAAGGGTATCTGATAAATTATGTATCAGGACAACAAAAGACTTGGATTAAATGGTTGCATCTCGGGGAGCACTGTTACAATACGTCCTATCATATGTCAATAGGGATGTCACCCTTCAGTGCTCTATGTGGATACGATGCCCCTACATTTGTTGACCAGATCTTTGGGGAGAATCGGGCCCCAAAAGCCAAAGACCAGATCCAAGAGAGTCAAGACATCCTTAAGACTCTCAAAGACAATTTGCAGATGGCCCAGAATCAACAAAAGATGTATGTGGATCGGCACAGGGTGGAGCACAGCTTCGAGGTGGGGCATTTGGTGTACGTTCGCCTACAACCTTATTGACAATTGTCATTGAAAATGAGAGGGGAAGAGAAGTTGAAACCTCGATTTTATGGGCCTTACAAGATTCAACGAAAAATTGGGGAAGTGGCCTATGAGCTAGAACTTCCGGAGGGGTGCAGGGTACATAACGTTTTCCATGTTTCATGCCTCAAGAAGGCATTGGGACAACATATTGTCACTTCTACCGAGATGCCACCATTAGATGAAGAGGGACAATTGGTTCTGGTTTCAGAAGAAATTATGGAGGATAGGGAACGAAGGCTGAGAAACAGGACTATCAAAGAGTACTTTGTCAAATGGAAATATCTGTCTATCGAAGACGCTACATGGGAGGGCGAACATGTGCTTCAACATCCCAGATTGAAATTGCTTGTGGACAAGCAATATTGGGTGGGGTGGACTGTTATGTCCCCATTCGCTTAAGAGTCGCAAGGGGAGAATTCCGCTAGCCTAATTAAGTTCCCGTGGGCTAAGGTGGAAAAGTGAACTAGGAGACATATTTCACCTAAGAGAACTTTATAAAGTAAAAGTGGGAAAGAGGGGACAAGGGTCCTAGGCTAATTAAAAAGTCACTTTAAAATTATAAAGTGAGAAACCCACTAAAATGGTTTTTATGTCATTTAAATAATAAAGGAGTGGGAAAGAGGCTCAAGTGAACATAAAAAGAAAAAAAAATGAGGAATTTCTTCTCATTCTTATCATTGTCATTTGAGAAAAAGATTTTGGAGAGCTCTTCAAGAAAAGAGTCTATGGTTTTGGAGAAACCTTCATTGCTTCTGGTTCCGTGTTGCATCAATACACCCTAGCTAATATCGGGATCGAAATCACTCGACATTGTACTGCATTGATATGCATTGATAAGGAGAGAATCGATACACCCTAGCTACATTGTGTTGCATTGATAAGGAGAGAATCATTATGAGGATCGGTTTATTGAGTTTGGTGGAGAATCTTCTTAGTGGTTCTTCAGTGCATATTTGGCAAATCGAATTCTTGGTTATTGGCTGGGTTTACAGGTGTGGGCACTAATATTCTTATGTTGGACGCTTTGTCACTCCTTGGGCAATTTGTGTTGCTTGGGGACCGAGCTGTTGAAGAGAGGAATCGAAGACATCATTGCTAGCTCGTATATAATCCTTGTGGGGTACCAATCCTCTGAACCGAGCAGATCTTTAGCACAAGGAGAGAAACGAACTTCTTCTGCTGGGAGGCCGAGTTATATCTTCAAGCTGGGCGCATTTATTCTCTACTTCTGGACTGTGGATCGCTGCCACTATTCCCTGGAGTCTATTTCGGTGCTTGGTCGAACACCAACAAACTTTCTGGGCGTATTCTATCATTGTATGTTCCTATATTTGCAGCTGCATAAATATATACAGTGTTGATGTTTCCTAGAGGGGTCGAATCTCTACTTTGAAGTGTTCCTTTGCTGCTGCTGGAAAACAGTATTCCACTATCAGCTGATCGCTACAGGAGTTCACCTATTCGCCATTTAACTCAGGTTCTATTTATTATTACAGCCTGTGTATTTGTTTGCTGAAACTATCATTGGAATTTTCATTGTGAACGTCCTGGGACAGTCTATGTATGATCTTATTGATATTTAATAAAATGAGCAGCCACTACTTCTAGCGTTTTTCCTTGCCGTAACATATTCAATGACAGTCGTTTTTGGAAATTACTTATGAATCGTCATGAGTTCTCTTCATTGTAAAAATATATAAGAAAACTGCATCTACAGCAGCAAGTATACAAACTGCTTGACAAAATACCACAGTGACAATACTTTCCTTAAACTCAGAAAAAAATTACCTCAACTTTAGAGAATACGGAGGTGGGGATATTACATTTAACTTCTTATCAGTATTTGATCACATATATTATGAAAATGCATATAAATAATTATTAGAAAAATCAACATCTATTTAACTTGTTTTGTTTTAGTACTTAAAAATAACCAAAACAATAACCCTGGAATACTCCTATTGCATTTCCACACAATGGAGTTCCCCTATTGTAACAGACCGGATTTCAAAGAAAAAATGAGGATTTCCCTTCCATTATTTTAAACGGTCAGGAAAAGACCAAGCATATTATCAAAATGCATATGAATAATTAGAGAAAACAACATTTACTTGACTTGCTTTAGGGGTGAAGATCAGGGAAAACAATATCAAGCGATGGATCTTTGAAGTTTCAACTCATCTTCCTACTTGAGGGAGGTTGGAGCTGTTATCACTCCACTCCATCTTTCTGGGTATGGACTCCAGCCTTGAATGGGCACTGCTCGCTTGCGAATCTCTATGTTCAATATCGATCCCCTCTGAAACTGGAAGAGGAATATTATTCTCATTTTCATGCATGATAGCCTCTTTTATCTGTGTCGCTACCTCAGACACGCTTGGCCTGGAAGATGGTTTAGCCTCCAGACATCTAAATGCTAGTTTAGCAACTTTAGTTATTGATATGATGTTGTAGTTTCCATCCAACCTTTTGTCTATGATTATCTCTATGTCGCCAGCGTTTTCATCCATCTTCACATATGGAGTCACCTGTACATGACTTGCTGTTTAGATACCATTTTTAAGATTATTTTAAGTAATTATAAATTAATGATTAATTATAATCGGATTCCTTACCCATTGAATGAGATTAAGTTCTTCTTCACATAGATTTGCATTTATAGGTGGTCTGCCACATATCATCTCCAACAAGACCACACCAAAACTATATACATCACTCTTCTCAGTCAACATTTGAGTTCGAAAATACCTGCAAGAACATGCCAAACAAAAATAAAATTGCCTTTGCTTTCAATAATTAATTGAATTCCTACAATATCAAGAATATTGCAAAGAGAAAGAGAGTGCAGGGTATATGAATAGATACTCTGGATCGAGGTATCCTATTGTTCCTTTCACTGCAGTGTTAGCATAAGAAGCCTCTCCATCCAATTTGATCCTTGAAAGACCAAAATCGGCCAGCTTTCCATTCATGTTGCGGTCTAAAAGAATGTTAGCTGTCTTACATCCCTGTGAATTATCTTTGGGGTGCAACCCATATGAAGGTATTCCAATCCTTTCAGCATAAAATAATAATCACATGAAAAATAAATAGAGTTAGGAGATCGCATGAAAAATATATATTTCATAGAGTTAGGGGATCGCATGAAAAATATATATTGGTTGAAAGTAAAATTTAATTATCTAAACTTAATTAGATATATCAAATGAACCAACCTTTAAATCATATAAATCTACTCTGTCCTAAATTATTTAAAGACTTACCCTGAGCTGCATCTAAAGCTATTTTGAGCCTTGTTTTCCAATCTAATGGAGAATTCTCTGCACGAAGACCTGAAAAACAATTTAGAATCAAATATAAATATAAATATATATGGATTATTCTGGAAAGCATCAACTAAATTAATATATTTACCATAAAGATGGTCCCTTAAGGACCCTTCAGACATATGCTCGTAGATGAGCATAACCTTTTTGGCTTCATTACAGAATCCGAGTAATGACACCAAGTTCTTATGATGGATTGTAGAAAGAAGATCGACCTGTTTATCAAGTGAATCCACTTACATGAATTTTCCTATATATAGGATTTCACATATTTTATGGTTTAAAAATCATAGAATTACCTGATTCTGTAATTGGTGGTTTAAAAATCTTAGAATTACCTCATTCTGAAATTGGTGAACTCCTTCTATCGACAACAATGAGAGCACTTTTACCGCGATATCTCTTCCTTCTCGCAATTTACCAAAGAACACTGATCCAAAGCCGCCTTGCCTAATCTTGTGATTAAAGTTTTGTGTGGATTCCATTATTTCTCTTAACGTAAAGGCACGGGACTTTGTGGAATTTGGCACCATAATTGTCAGGCAGTCTGCAGTCGTTGTAAATTTACAAAATATCAAAGCATAGAATTAGGTATTTTCATAGGGAAATTCCCATTATACCCCATTCTAAAATATAATTAAACTTCAAATTGCTTCTGACCTTCATTGTGATCTTGTTTAGTCCTGAATTTCTTCCAATAAACAGCAATAGCCACCATCATCGATAAAGCCATTATTAAAGCTCCGATTATCGTTATTCCGAGGACAAGGTTGTTTCTTTTTGCCACTATAAAAATTTCTCAAAAGAGAAATTGAGGATGAGTTATATACGATGTTATAAATAAGTAAAGCAGAATATGAAAGTTTGAAATTTTACATAATTGGTTGAATTTGCATTGATATTTTACATAACTCGATGAATTTGCCAACAGAACAGATAAACAACAAATATTTTAAAACATAATTAAAAAAATAAAAAATTACAAATTAAAACATCAAACATTATTGATAGATAAATGATTGCAGAACTACTAATTATTGTAATTATCTATATTCATTCCATAGCTCTCCTGTCAGAATAATACAAAACCCTAAGTGTCAAAAAAATGTTTAACAGCGCGACTACTTAGCTGCTATATGCGATGGTAGCCGTTACAGCGCTAGCAGAGTTTTGGCTGCAAAGTAAATGCACAGGTTTGTATCGCTATAAATAAAGGGAGACGGAAATTTCTTATCCTGTTGTTTTCACCAGCAGATTTCTGTCTGTCTTTCCAGTTTTGTTTAATGCATAGGTTTGTATGGTCGTATGCGAGAGAGACAATCGAAGCTAGATTGATTGAGGCCTACCCTTTCCCTATTACGGTTGATCCAGTTATAGATCAATATTAACCATTTGGAGATCGAGATTGTTACCCCGTTGGAACAGAGACTTCATAGGCGAAGTCAATTGCATCACCAACATTCCCGCCAATTTCCGATCCAGATCTACCAGATGCACATAAAGATCCAGCACCCGTTGATTGATAACCAGGAATAGGCAGGCAGGAAGGAAAGGCTGTCGTTGGGTTGATTATTAGCTGACATGAATATTAGGGTTGACTGTTAAAAAAAAATTATGTAATTTATTTCGAAAACCCTAAAACCCATTTTCCTTTCCCTCATTTACAGCGTTTTTTTGGACGATAGCCATCGAGTTTTGGTTCAGTACAATCACCGGCTGGACGATAGCCATAGGGTTTTGGTTCACTACTAATGGAATTTGGGAGAGCAGTTATAGCTTCTTTTCCACAACTTCGAGCTTCTCATTCCATTTATTTAAGAAAACAATGTTTCTGATCATTATTGATGAATTTGTAGAATTGACGTTTCTTAACCTCCTGAAAAACAATCTCGATACTAAATTATCCTATGGATACACTACTATCATCTGTGGAATTCCCCAAGAACAAATTTTGACAGTTATATAGGATACTGATCTAATTACTGGATATTTTCATTAATCAATCATACAACTGACCTTATTTAAATACATCTACAACAAATCTGAAACCAATCTCTAAAATAAACATTATTCTAACACTCATGTCTCTAAAATAAACATTATTCTAACACTCATGAAAACATTACTTCCAATAACTACAAATACCAATAACTACAAACACCAGCTAGCTCTGATGCAGGATTAAGGTTATGTTGTGGACTCTGAACAATGAATTGGAAACTTATGTGATGCTCATTATGAGAGAGGCATATAAGGGCTTTGGCTTCCGTATTTGTGGATGTCTATATGCAAGTAAAGAGCTTCATTAGTGAATTTTGAATGAACTCATGCATAAGGATATATTTCAAAGAATATCAGTGCACAATTTATGAGTATGGTAGTATTTTGTTATTCACCTCTTTATATTTGATGTTAATGAGGTGCTCTCTAACATGTATGTCGTCTGAAAAGAAAAGTCAGTAAAATCATGTACATAACATGATTACAAGCATTTAAGAGATTTTTGAAATTTTGAATATAAGGAGTGTTCATTTTGATTTTATAAATTTTATAATTATTTGAAAAATTTGTATATTTTAAATATTTGTAAGAATGTATATTTTCCAATTTTGTCAGTATTGGATTTTAGGGATTCTATTTTTTTCATATCTAATTAAATTAGAATTCTAACTTTGTAATTATGATTATATATATTATTTACAATGATTAATCAAAGCTAATATTAAATATCTTCTAATTCTGATTAGAATTCCAATTAAAATTTAAACTTTGTAACTATGATTATATATGCTATTACAATTTATATATGCTATTACAATGATTAATCAAAGCTAATATTGAATATCAATTTATATATGCTATTACAATGATTAATCAAATCTAATATTGAATATCTTCTAGTTGCTCTGCTGGTTCATTCTTCCTTGTGTTATCATAGTTCCTCTGGTTGTTCATTCTTCCTTGTGTTATCATTGTGCCTGCCATTCAGCTAGATTTAATTCTTTTATTATGTTGTTATGGTGCATAGTGTTTGTGTTTTGACTAAATTCTCAACTGGTGGTTCATTCTTCCTTGTGTTATCATAGTTCCTCTGGTTGTTCATTCTTCCTTGTGTTATCAGTTATCATTGTGCCTGCCATTCAGCTAGATTTAATTCTTTTATTGTGTTGCTATGGTGCACAGTCTTTGTGTTTTGACTAAATTCATAGTGTTTTATTGTGTTGCTATGGTGCATAGTCTTTGTGTTTTGACTAAATTCATAGTGTTTATTGTGTTGCTATGGTGCATAGTCTTTGTGTTTTGACTAAATTCAGTGTTTGTGTTATGACGAAATTGTCCTTAAAAGGCTGATAGAGATAGAGTGTATATCTTAAAGCTGAAGAAATAAAGAACAGCTATATAAAACCATGAGAAATTGCTTGTTGTTTGTGAGATTCAATACCTGATGGATGGGTTACAGAAGTGGCAGAAGGGGCTGGAGAAAGGGAAGAAGTGGCAGCACCGCAAAAGACGATTGTATAGTTACCGCCTGAGGGGCAAGTGAAGGTGCTGGTGGCGTCGTCTTGTGCATAGCTGTACGCCTGGGGGCATTGTGCCTTGAAGAAACGCGAATAATTAGAGGAACCGCAATATTGCGATGTATTGAAAGTAGCGCAGGCGCTCATACATGCGCCGGTCACCCTCAATTCTGCGGGACAATTGGCAGTTATGTTGCCGCTGCTGGCAATTGCTTTGCAGTTGGGGTTGGAGGGTATGATCGACATTGGAAGGTTGAATGCGCCGGCGACTGAGATGTCATAGAAGTCTTGGTTCTGGAATTGATTGAGAGCATACTCGAACGCAGTCGCAGGGAAGTGTCCCTTTCCTCCTTCACAGTTCAGTACAGCCCCGCAGTCCCCAGTTGTGCAGCTACCGCCAAAGGAACACCCCGTGCGCCCCCAAAACGTACCATTTGTTAAATTCGCTGTAGGTTGAAACAACCCTCCACTGTCCAGCTGCATCCCTTTTAATTCTGTCCCGGCTGGCCAAACCGTGAACGGGCAATTGTTGTGGATCTTGAAGATCGTAGCTCCTGCTCCTGCAAGGATCAAAAATACAAATACAGTAATAAAGTTGGACTCTTGAACTAACAAAAATATATAAATTATTGCGGTTATTACCTTCTATAACGCAGAAGTATAATGCTGCGATGAATGCCAGAGAAAATCCCATTGCTCTGGGCACTGCAACCGCTGCGACTCAACCTTTCCAAAAGCCAAATAGTGAGGACGTTCATAAAGCCGAAAGCCAGAAAGCCAAATAACGAGGATGTCTATAAAGCCATTCTGAAGATTTCTAGTCGCAAGAACCATTTATGATTAGAGGCCGGCATTGACCAGGTTGCCGATAGCAGGCTTTGACCATTAGAGTGACTAAGTCTCATATGGAGTCTTCCCAGCTCACAAAGACATATTTCTCACACGAATAAGTCCTCAAGGGGCTAAGTCTCATGTGGGATCTCACAGGGTGCACTCTCATATGAATAAGTCCCACTGGTTGGCACACCATTGTAACATGCGTACTAGACTATTTCAATAGAGTAGCAATATAAAAACATACTGGACTATTTCATTGGAGTAGCTATGTCTCAGCGTACCAGACTATTTCACTAGAGTCGCTATGTGTACCAGACTATTTCACTGGAGTACCTGCATACCAGACTATTTCACTGGAGTATCTATGTCTCAGTGTACCAGACTATTTTACTGGAGTAGCTATGCCTCAGCGTACCAGACTATTTCACTAGGGTAGCTATGCATAGTAGACTATTTCACTGGAGTAGCAATATACCAGACTATTTCACTGGAGTAGCTATGTGCAGACTATTTCGCTGGAGTATCTTCATACCAGACTATTTCACTAGAGTAGCAAACATATAACACACTAGGTTGGCCCTCTAGCTATCTTGGAGGCACACCCTCCTCGAAGGAAATGCATGAAGCCTTTAACCACACAAACCGGTTGGACCTCCACAGCTAGGAAAACACGATCTCCCCAAAGGATCTGCGTACACAACATCTTGACTGGTGCCATAGTCAGTGCCCAGGCATGACAACATGTTGTCCACACTATACCATGCTACTATTTGGAGTTGCATTTGTAACACATCATACCCTATCACAAGGGTACGTCCTTCCATACCACACCAAGATTGTCCCTGAAGTACTCAAACTTCACCCTTGATAGAGGCTTGGTTAACACATCAACTACTTGATCATCCATAGCCACATATTGGAGCTTCATCGCTCCTCTCTGCACCATATTCCTGATACAATGATACATGATCTCGATATGCTTCGACTTGTCATGAAACACTAGGTTCTCCAACAACTTCATACAACTTTGGTTGTCGCACTAGATGCAAGTCACCTCTAACTTGAGATAAAACACACCAGCCGACAACTTCTGAAGCCACAGTGCTTCACTACTAGCTAAACACGTTGTTATGTACTCTACCTCAGTCGTACTGAGCACTACACTGGACTGCTTTATGCCGATCCATGAGATCATACCCGATCCCAAATTGAAACAACATCCAGATGTACTTTTCTAGTTTGCAACGCTACCAACCCAATCTAAATCTGTGTACCCATGCAGTCTAATCTCACAATCCACATCATACCTGAGTCCATAATCTATTGTACCCTTCAGGTACCTCAACACATGTTTTGTTGCAACCAAGTGAACACGTCCCAGATAAACCATATACTGACTCAATGTGTTCCACGCAAAACATATAGTTGGCCTTGTGTTTGTTAAGCACATCAATGAATCAATCATCTATCTATACATGGTGGCATCCACTGTCTCTAAAGATGTATCACTCAATAACTTCATATTCGTCACCATTGGTGTAGGCATGGGTTTACAATCTATCATTCTAAATCTCTTTAGAATCTCTACAACATATTTTCCTTGGCACAAGAAA
>JASDQU010308936.1:13406-28359 GCA_032191745.1 Picea mariana | reverse complement strand
ACCTTATTTATACTTATTCTACTAGTGAACTTTTCCCACAGGGCCAAGTTGTCTTTTCTGGAAAATATAATTTACTTTGACTTTTTCTGGCAGGGTCGACTTCCCTTTCTGGGGTTTTTTGTTTCTTTATTGTTATTCTCCTTGGGTTGACTTCTATTATATGGTTTTCACACATCTGTTTAATGGTTCTCTTACTTCCATAATATTCTATTCTAAGTATAATGGATACACTTGGAGGTCAATATCTCCCGCAGCTACCAAAACATCAACAACTGTTTCATTTTCAAAAAAATTCTTAACAAAGCATGTTCAAGAAATTTGGTTAGTAGATCAATTTCTTGAATGGTTGCACTAGAAGTTTGATATCACTTGAGAAAATAGTTGCAGTTGGTTAAAGTAGGATGTGTATATAAATAAAATCACTTCACAAGCTTTGGGTTCCAATTTTCAGTTTGTAGTTTGAATTTATCCGTTCAGTTTGGTTTGGTGTGCAATAGAAAAGAATAAGGAGTCCATAACCCAATGTAGGCACTAGTAAACTGCTTTTTATTTTTCATATTGGTTTATTTTTAGTTTGTAGAATGCTAGATTTCAGTTGCAGAGAAGGGTTACAAATTGTAGGGATTAAATGGATTGGAACTTGGTCTGCTATTATTTGGTGCCTCGCAGGGAGGACACCATCCCCAGGTGGAGCCAATGTTAGTTCAAAGATCCACAGGCTTAAAAATTTTAATTTTGTGCCAAGCTTTAGAAGCCCATGTGATAAAGACAAGCGCACTACCAAAAGCAGGGCATATTTGCAGCACACATTTTTGTGACGCATGCACGGAAAAAAATGCAAGGAGCTTGGTGCCAAGGCCAATATGATTTCACGTGTCATTAAGAGGTGAGGGAGCCCACAAGGGGCCAAAATTCCATGCACTACTCATCGATAGGTTTACTATACCCCACTACATATAAACTCTTTCAAAACCCTTTTCATCGTCCATGTGGGATATAATTTGCAGAGTTTTGTGGAAGGTTTATTGATGAACCAGGTCATGGGTTGCTCACAATGATTATGGTTACTAATGATGGAGGTAACAATGATTGAGATGATGAGCATGTTGTTTACATCAGCACAATGTCCAATCTCACCAAGGTCAAATGTTGAAAATGAATACACTGCCTAGTCACGAGATCGTATCAATAGGTGTGTCTCTATGCCAGTGGGATAACATTAGAGGAGTTTCAAAGAAAGAGACCTAGGTAATGCCATGAGTTCATACAAAAGAACTCTAGTTCTCATAAACCAAATAAAAAGTGTCAATGCAAGTGTTAGGTTCAAGCCATGGCAATGGCATGCACAGTAAAAGATGTTTTCCCTCATGAGTTCGTGATAGCTTATGTTGCATCTCTCAAATGATCTCGCAAGTCAATCAAGTGCCAACACTCCAAGTGAATGAGTTCTATCTCGAAATCTGATATTTCAAGTAGATGAATAAATTCAAAGGTTCCTTGACATGTATTTACTATCTACAACACATGTTCAAGCTATCTAGCAGCTCGCGATCGAAGTGAGGATGAAGATATGATTTGGTCAAAATCAAGTTTGTGTGGGACAAAGAAAGGAGAGCCACTGCTCTTTGATTCTTGTGTTGCGATGTCTATTTAAGCATATTGTTATGATCTACTCATGAATTCATATTGAGATCTTAATATGGAGTATTGTGAGAGAATTCTTCATTATATGTTTGTTTCATGGTCGATTTGGTCCCTGAAGTTTCTATGGCCTAGCCCATGCTACACATTTGGATTCAAACACACTGCATATATAACAGCTTGAAAGAATTTGGACAAACCTCAGGCATCGACAATAGATAAATCTAAATTACCATCTACAAACCACAATATGACAAAAGGGGTCGTACTGAATCTGAAAACATAAAACAAGGTCATTCAAGCTTGGATTGATCATGACTTGGCTTAGCATACAAACATAGTGCTTATAAATTTTACATGTATCATCACTCTCATTGTTGTAATTGTCACGAGCCTATATATTAAAAAAAGGCATCTATCAGATATGTCAAGTCAAAATACTAGTAAGTGGTATTCAAATGGTAGTCATTTCAACCAGAATCAAACAGGTTATGAGAGTTATTCAGGGGCATCATCAAGACTACATAACCATGATCATTTCTAATGCACATCTCTTTTCAGAGGAGGATTGCAAACAAAAACAAATCCTCCTTGAGAGAGGAAGGTTGGATGTTCCTTGAGTTTGCTCCTGTTGTTGGCACTCACCAGAATGAATGGAGAAAGAGTGAATCCAAGCCAACTGAATCCTACAAAATTTTTGGAGAATCGAAGATTCTCTATTGGTGCATACCAATGGTGGATTGTATCCATATTTGAAGGAAGAATGATCGAAGATTGATGAAGTCTCAAATATATTTTCTTGAAATATTTCCTCAATAAAATAAGTCACAAGTGGCAGAGTATATTTCGAGCCTGCTTGAGCACTCATAAGCTTAATTTTGAAAATTAGTTCTAACTTTTGGAAAAAATTTGGCACTCAAATGGCTTATTTCCAGTTCACTTGGCATCAAATCTAGATCAGTCAAATCAAATCCCTAAAATAGGATCTTGGATTCATCTCAGATCTTATCTTTTAGTTATCATATCCTATATTTTGTAATTGCTTTCTATGTTTGATTGGAAAGGGGATTTCGATCCATTAATTTTGGATCTAATATTTGTAATAGGAGATATAAATTGTAAAAAAATAAGATGATCAAGGGGTTCTGAAGGCCTGAGAGGGCTAGGGGTTTGAGAGCTGAAGGAACAGAGGTCCGAGTCTTTGATTATTCATGTAAAACTGTATTCTATTTAATTTCAACATTATCATGCTCAGAGAACGAAGTTAATGAACACTTTACCTGTGTTTATTTTCCATATTAGTTTTCCTTCGTCTTATCTATTTTCAAAGATGATTTTGTGATGCACTAATCATTATACATTTTTATATTTAGTAGCAGTAGAGATTCTGTTTTTTATTTCCTGCAAACTATGATTTGTTTTCAGATATTATGATTCACATCAAAATGACATTTTGATCTGAATATCTTCTCTGTGAATGTACAAGGATGAGGAGATTACAAGGCCTATATATTCATTTAAGTTCCACCTTCTTCCATTTAATGTTATCTTTTCAACTGTCTATTGTCCATTAACTTGCCTTTGACCTATGAGATGCTACCCTTCTAGTTGGATTTGAGCCTGATTTCCTTTGCTAGACACTCTTCCCTTCTCATCCCACTTGATCCACCTTTTAATCAAACCACCATTGCAACTTTTGAGGTGCCCTATCTTTCCCTATTGTAGTCAAGGGTCAAATTTAGGGATAAGAATAACCATGATGCTTCTTTTCTTCCATGAGTGGCTACCATGTGTTCAACTTTTGTAGTTGAGAGTTCCACTACAGACAGTCTTTTGCTCATCCAACTGATTGCTCCTCCAAACAAGTTAAACACATACCCTCTTGTAGATATTCTACAATCCAAATATCTAACCCAATTTGCATCAACAAACACATGTACGTCCAATACTCTATCCAATCTTGTTCTTCCTTGGTAGCACAATCCATAACTAGTAGTGTCATGCAAATACCTGAAAACCCTCTTTACTATTTTCTAATACGCCTTCCTCAGTTTTGACATATATCTGCTCAAAACTCCCACTGCATGTATAATGGCAAGTCTAGTACATACCATTGCATACATCAAACTTCCAATTGCACTAGCATATGGAACACATGACATGTCCTCTTCCTCTTCCTGTGCCTTGGGACACTGATCCGCATATAACTTTACTCCTACAAGAAGAAGAATCTTGACCGGTTTACATTCCTGCAAATTAAATCTCTACAGTATTGTCTCGACATATTTTCTCTGATTTAACAAAAAAAAATTGTTTTCCCGATCTCTTTTAATTTCCCAAAATGAAATTTGTAGAACCAAGATATTTCATGTCAAATTTAGAGGACAACTGAGTTTTCACATCCTAGATAATCTATGTATTGTTTCCAATCAACAACATATCATCCACATACAAGACCAAATAAAGAAGATGATCACCAATTAATTTGAAATATACACAGTGATCGACTTTGCTCCTTGTGAAACCAATTCCCAACACATAAGTATAAAATTTTTGATACCACATCCTTGTTGGTCGCTTTAACACATACACGGAATTTTTCAGCTTGCACACCAGCTCTTTGTTTCTATTCACAGCAAATCCTTCTCACTGCTTCATGTAGATTTCTTCTTCCACATCCTCGTGTAGGAATGTTGTCTTCGCATCCATCTATTCTAATTCAAAATCAAATGCAGCAACAACAAATAGAACAAATTTAATTGAAGTTAACTTGGCAACATGAGAAAAAATTTCACCAAAGTCAATTCCCCCTACCTAGGAATAATTTTTTTCTACTAACTGAGCTTTTCATTTCTCCACTTTGCCTTTTGCATTCAAATTTTTCTTAAACACCCATTTTCTGCCAATGGGATTTCTTCCAGTCGGCAACTCCACTAGATCCCAAGCCTCATTATTGTACAAGGCTTCCATTTCTTCAATCGTGGCCTTTTTCTAAATTTTTCCATCCTCTGGATCAACTACCTCCCTAACATTTCTAGGATCATCTTCAATAATAAACAAAGCAACATTTGAACATAAATAAGGTGAAGTATACCTTTCCAGTTTCCTTCTTTCTCGAACTGATCTCCTCAATACTGGAGTATGAGGATCTTCTTCTTCTAATTATTCTTCTTTTGTAGAGTTTGATTCATCATCCTTAAACGCAAACTCTATTTTCTTTGGTTCTTCCTTTCTTGGTAGGACTTCTTGTTTAACAACATCTTTCATTTCTCTAAATACCACATCTCGTCTATACACTAGCTTCTTAGTTTTTGGGTACCAAAGCTTATAACCTTTTAGACCATCTTTATACCCAATATAGATACACTTTTTCATCCTTTTTATCTAGATTACTCATGTTTTCCTTTGGAACGTGAACATTGACTAGTCCATACCTCGTGTGGAGTCTTATAATCCAATGATGATGAGGGTGATCGATTAACTAGGTAACATGTAGTACCCACTGCCTCTGCCTAAAATTCTTGTCCTAACCCAACACCACTGAGCATGCATCTTGCTTTTTCCATCAACGTCTTGTTCATCCTTTCTGCAAATCCATTCGGATGAGGTGTATAGGGAGTAGTATTTTGCCTTTCAATACCGCACTTCTTATAGAATTCTTTGAATTCATTTTCGTGGAACTCTCCACCATTATCCATCCTCGACGCCTTAATTCTTTTCTTTGTTTGGTTCTCCATAAGAGCCTTAAACTCTTTAAACATGTCAAGTACTTCAGATTTCTTCTCGAGGAAATATATCCATGTATTCCTCAAGAATTCATCTATAAATGAGACATAGTACAAAGACTTTCCCAACAATGGAACCGACACAGGTCCAAACACATCAATGTGCACCAACTGTAAAATTCCCTCTACCCTCAATGCACTAGAGGAGAATCTTACCCGATTCTACTTCCCATATATGCAATGTTCACATAAATCAAAATCTAGAGAGCAATTAAACATATCTTCAACCATACCTTTACTATGTAGTAGTCAAGTGATTTTCTCTCTGATATGCCCCAGTCTTTGATGCCACAACATATTCTTTCCCCTAGAGACTGTAGGAATTTTTCCTTCTTCATATCTAATCTCAAGAACAATGGAATTGTTACACCCATCACTAATAGTGCTTCCTTGCATCTTATACAAAGTTCTAAATTGAACTCCCTTCAGCAACACCATTGCTCCTTGAACCATCCTGCAAGTTTCTTTCCCAATCATTATTTTTACCCCTACATCGTCCATTTTGCATATATAAATAAAATTTCTAGATAATCCAGGCATGCACAGAACACCGAGGAGTGTTCTAATTGTTATAACCCCAAATGTTACGACTACATGCAAAGCATAAAGTGGAAATAATTTTTTTTTTTTTTTTAATCAAACTCAGAGGCTGAGGAGCAACAATAGTTTTTCTACAAGGTTAGCAGCAAAATCAAAGTGGATGGCACCCTCTCATGGATCCAAAAAAATTACATAGAAGTTAGATGCTATAATGGTTCACAATTCAAAGGTTCTACAAAATTACTGTACTGAATCATACTGATTCTGTTGATGACCTTTTCCATCAAAAATAAGTTGTACTTTAGAATACTAAAAGATCATTTTTTTCTCCAACTCTATAGTTGGTTCTCCATACCTACCTGAAACTTATTTGTTCATCCTTACTGAAGTGGGTTTAACTGTAATCCACCTTCCATACAAGAGAAAAGTTCTGGAAGGGCCAGGAATGCAAGACAACTCATCTAATATCCGCTTTTCTCTCCTTTCTTATCTTTTGAGTTGATACCTTAGTTTAAGATTTTGAATTATAGTCGGCTTTGAGCTTTTACTATTTATCAAGGTCTTCTACAACAAATCTCAGCTTGGAAAACATGTAGAGGTGTGAAACTTCTGTATGCTAGCATTCTAAGTACTTGATTTGGAGTGTAATATATAATTAGCACAGTTGGTAGGAGTCCTGAACTTTATATCATTGTTGAGGGTTATACCATTAGTTCTCAAGTTCTAGGAAATTATGTTATGAATTTTAATATGTCAAGTAGATATCTGCAGAAGTTGAATACATGGAACAGATATAATTAGCCTTTTCATTCCTTTGGACGGAAAAATTTTCTTTTGGTAGAGAAAAAGAGGTCTATTATATGAATAATACTAGAATAATACAACCACCTCTTTTATAGCTGTAGGTGTGGACCAAAGTGATGGAAAGAGAAACGATTAAAAGTGACCCCTAAAAAGTTTTGACTCTTCAAACCTTTGACAGATATTGCATCAGGAAAATGTGTAAGATAGAGTATTCTTTGGATGACAGATATTGCATCGGGAAAATGTGTAAGTTAGAGTGTTCTTTGGATGCCTCTATCTTCTCTCGAATGGAATGAAGATGGAAATTGATGTCTGCAGGAGAGGTTGGGATCCTTGCTCCTAGGTTTCTAGAGATGATGAACTCTTTACTCACCCCTCCGAGAAGGCTATCATCTAGCCACAAAAAGGGAGAAGTCATTTAAAATCAGAAAAAAAAAGTGGCACATACATGCCAAATAGGAATGGTGTTGCGGTCAATTAATGGGACGCAGTCAGAACTAAATGCCCGACAGTAAATTGTGGACATAATACAGTCTTTAAAAGGGAAATATAAGTAATAAAATTTGTTACAAAAATCAAACTTAATCCATGGGACCGTAGAGGTTCAGGACAGGAAACACCAGATTGGATTCTTACAATTTTTGTCATTGACAATAGGCAAAACGTTGTACCCAACCCACCATAATGGAATTCTATAATTTCTGTCATTAATGAAATATGAAAACGATGTACACATAAGGTGGCAATTCGATCCCATTCAACAGCAAAGCCCTCAAATTAAATGGCAAGACGCAGTTGTTTCAGCAACGGCACAGGCCTCAATTAAGGGGCAAACGTGGTCAGTCAAACAGCAAAATTTAATCAACTTCAAGGAAATTCGTTGTGCTACTTAACAGCAATTCATGGTCATTAATTGGCAATAATTAAATCAAACAATCTGTGCAGGAAGGGATACGCATGCTGCAGAGGTTAACCGTTTGATTAAAAACTCCCGGAAAAGATAAAGGATTTGTTGTACGCACTAAACATTGCTATAATAAAATTTGTTGCTATACTAATAAAGGATCATTCTCAAAGATTAGGTGCCGGAGTAAAACGCAGTCAAGTAAATAAATGAATTGCAACGCCATCAGGTGGACAAAAGTATTGACTGTAGAGTATTAACAATCAAGAATCCAGTGGCCAAGGGCAGAGTACATTGCAGGCCAAGGAGGTAAACATAAGGTAAAGTTTGGCAGAGCAAAAGGCATACCGGAAGCAAAACACACGGCAGTTCACTAGGAGAAGCCAAGATAGCATACTTAACCATTCCAAGATGCGAATTCTAAAATACAGACTTAATTTAAAAATTTTACATTTCCAGGATATCAATAAAATTGTCCACTGAAATTAGATCTGTTACACTACTAGGACACCAATAAAACTTCAGACTAATTTAAATCTTTTCATCACCCGGATACCAATCCAACACAACCAACAGTAAGAGAACACAAGGATTCATTGGGACAAGTTATTGAAATGATTGGTCGAAAAGCCAACACAACGGAAGAATTCCAAACGTAGAGGTACTTTTTCTAGAGGGCATAAGACAACAACTGACAAGGAAAACAACAGAGGTAGACGGCTGACGAGATCATCCTTCACTCATCATCCTCGCACAGAAAAGCAGGGCGTTGAGATCCATAGGTCTTTTAACACTATGGCGACGACCGTAGATCAGGCTCCTGGCCGACTGCTCAGGCGAGGACTAAGGAGCTAGGGATGAAAGGAAACAACCGGTATGGTCACAATCAACACCACAGGGCGGTCACGACATGCGGGGAGATGAAGGTCATGGGAAACCAATCAATCAATCAGCTAGGCCATTAAAAATTTAGTCATGAATCTATACAACCAGTTTACCTACCCAAATAAACATGCAGATCCAAATAATAAATCCTACAACAATCTACCATACAAATGAAGAAAGCATATCATTGCCTATTTTCCCGCTCTGAGTGACGTCCACGCGCTCCATGCAACTCCCGCTTGCCGACCGATGAGACTTCATCGGTACCTCCCTACCAACACTAGGGGTAATATTCTTACCCCTTAGCCCCTCGAGCCGCAAAGGGGCCACACACACTATCCAAAGGTTTCGACTAGCTCCCAGCTCGCCTCGCAAGGCTGAGCTACCACTCCTCACTGAGCTGGGTATCCCAACTCCCACAAGTAAAATCAGTCAAGTAGATATTTCTACAGCGTAACATTACGCAAACAGAAGATGATCCAACCTTCATCACCTCCCTTCATTATATAAAGTTTTTTGGTTCCGTACTTTCCAAAAATTCTCTTTTAGTTAAGTTTTTATAATTAAATTCCTAAAATTTCCTCCCCATACAAGTGTCACCCATCCCCTTCATTCCTCCCTAAATTAACTTCTTTAATTAATTAATTATCTTTATTTCCCTCACCCACCTAGAGTTACTCCTGGAATCACTCCTAGGTGTCCCCAAATTCCCTTACAGGTCTTAAAGGCTTTCCCTATTCTTAAATTGTTAATTCAGTTTAAACTAGAAAGCTCTTAAATGGTAGATTCTTCACTAAGTTTGACTTTCCATTTTTTCCCTTAAGTTCCCCTTTTTCCCTTTTTATGTTTACCTCTATTCCTAGTTTCCCAATATTTCAAATTTTTCCCTCTTTCCCCTTTTACTTAGAACTCAAAAAGGCAGGTGTGGAAATTAATCCTTGTTTCCCTTTTCTTATTTAATTAGTATATTTTAAATTATCAAAGTAAATAAACAATTAATTCCCCTTTTTAATTTTAATCCAACAGATTTTTTTTTGAAACAATTAATTTCTTACTCCCTTCATCTTACAAGATTTTACGAAGGTCATATTTATTATTCATGTGGTTTTTATTTTTATTATTATTATGATTATGATTATGATTATTATTATTTTATAGAGAGATAAAATTTGACCACTAGCATAGTTTAGACTTAACCTTAAATTTTGTAATGGGCGACATTAAATTATGGAAATTGTTTTAAAAATACTTAACATGTTATTCGTCCTAAGGCCATCTAGGTTCATTCCTCTATCATTAACAACGTGACGTGCCCGTCAGGACGCAGTAGGTGCTCCAAGGGTGCCACTCGCCTCATATGTTCCCTTGCGCGATGTGCCCTTCAGAACGCACTATGTGCTCCAAGGGTGCCACTCGCCACTCTCCATTTTTCTTGCATGACGTGCCCTTCAGGACACACCACGTGCTCCAAGGGTGCCACTCACCTCTTGACTGACTTGGTAGACATCAATAACCCCTGGAGTCAATACTCCGCCAGGTGAACATGTGGGAGACTAAGGGCATCTAAGGAATAAGGACCTCTCCTTATTGCGCGCCCCTTAGAATCATCATAAGCAACTGACGCAGTCTGCCCTCACGGCATCGTGGGTCCTGTTAACGCTCTATAAATTTCCTAGAGGTTGTCATAAAAGAAGAAATCTACGGGAGGTAACTTCATTCAACCACTTCAAAACTGGAATCTATCTCTACCAGCTTCAGAGAGGGATCTCTCTGTATGATTTTGCTATGTTTCAAATTCAAGATATTAGGCTAGTTGAATAAAATATGTTTGTTTTGTTTGTTTTCGTTTTCGTTAAGTTGGCTGAGAGAGATTTATACATCCATTGGGCTATGGGGTTTGTATTTCGAGATGAGGATCTAAACCAGAAAACGAAAGATCCTTTTCATAGGGAGAGATAATTCACTCGTTGGAATCTTTAGCAGTAGAATGTTGAAAAGCGGAAAAGACGAGAATATCAATCAAAGTAAAGAAGCAGTTAAGAATTTCTTCGCTATAATATCAGAAGACGAACATTAAAATCTTTCAAAGTCAGAAACAGGGTATACAAAGATAAATCCTGCAATGTTCATTACTTTCAAAGATTGGATTTAGAAAACAATACGATAACTGAGTGAGAAGAACATTTAACAGAGAAGAGAAAACATCACCAATAAATAACACGCAAGAATCCTGTGAAACGTCTCTTTTTATTGATGGAAGATATTCTGATAAAAATGTTACAGTCTTGTAGCTTGTTGGGCATCAGGATCAACCCTCAATAATTCATAGTGTGAAGTATTTATAATCAACATTACAAATGATCCTATCATTACAAATCAGGACGTGTTAAATCTATTTTTAGCTAACTAACTTAACAAACTACAAAAATCTAGGAAATTGTTTGATGATGTGTCGTAATTTCATGTTGTTTTCTGGGTGAACCGTTGGTGAGGCCTCTGCACGACCTCTTCTGACTGGATAGTTGATGGGGCTTGGACAGCTCATCGACTACTCGATCAGATTGCAAAGTTCTTCCCATCGAAGGCGACTGGGAATGTTGACTTTGAGCAATATATGATATACTTCATCCATCTCCGTGTACTTGGCAAAAGTTGGCTTGGTGGTGAAGATGTACCGAATTTCATGTTGTATGTTGATGTCCAACTGTGAAGCATCTAGGAATGCCTTACCAGTGATACTGCCTTGTATTCCTGAAACTTTTGAGCTATCCTTAGCCACAGTGGCTAGTCTCTTTTTGTAATCGGGGAGCGTTATCAATTTGTCATTTATCACTCTCAAACCAGGAAGACCCTTCTTCTGTAGAGCCTTGATCTTGCTGAAAAACCTTTGCACTCCGAGGTCCATAGCCTGAACCTTTTCTTCTAGATGTAGCATCAGTCCTCTCTTGGTCAAGACTCTCTTGACCTCAAGGATGGTCTCTGTTCTATCTTCAATTCTCAAATCTTCCAGCTCCTCTCTGGTTTTAGAATTCATGAATCTGATGATTTCAGTAGCCTCTATGGGCATCTCTCCCAGTTCTACTCTTATCTTCTCGATGGCTTGTTTGCTTCTTTGTACCAATTCATTTTGCTTAAACATAATTTGTATCATTGGCCATATTTCATTTATGGACTTGGTGATGTCTGTCCAGACACTTTCTTTGACTTCGGCCAGAGTTTTGCTTGCCACTGTTTGCTTCCGAAGCTGTTGTAACTCTTGTTTGAGCTCGTCTAACACTTGTTTTTCCTTGGAGTAGCTGGTTTGGTAAGATGATTTGAGTTCCTTGAGGTTCTCAATCTCCTTTTTTAGCCTGCTAATCTTTGTTTCTTGCAGATTCATCTCCTCCATGGATTTAGCCAGTTCAACAGTCTTTTCCAGAGATGTCAATGGAGTTGCCGATGGAATTTTTGCTAGGGATGTTGTGCTCACTCCTTAGAGTGGAACTGCACTAAATGGAATCACTTCCATGGGTTTTGACTACTCTTTCTCTTTCACTAGTTTCTCTAGTTCAGCTTCCATTTCCTTCAATTGTGCATTCTGCTCCATGATCAGCTTAAGCATCTCATCTTTTTCTCCTTCTGTTTCTGCTATTTCCTTTTCCTGTGAGTCTATTGTTGGTGGCAGCTTCAATTGTTTCCTCAGATACGCTATGTCATCATTTTTCTTCTTGATCATCTCTTCGACTGCTTTCACATTCGAGGGATCATATCCGATCTTGAGGACCAGCTCTTCCAACGTCTTAATCCTATTATCCTTGGCAAAGGATGATATTTTTTCCAACTTCAGCAGAGTCTGGACATTGTTCAGAGATACCTGTAGCTTGGATGCAGTGGTGGAAGCATTAGACAATGTGGAAAACACCATTTCTCCAGTCTGCCTGTGCAGATCCATTTGATCAGCTGGATACACATCTTTAGTCTAGAATTCGAAAGTTGCCCTTTTGTAATCAGTGATTACCTTTGGGTCTAGCACCTGTGCTTGGAGAAATTCCATGTGCATTCTACCCTTCTCAGTGTTGAATGCTGATAGAAGTCTGTGTTGTGCATTCGATGTTTGCTTCCAGAACTGAGCATATGTGCTACTGGTCAACGTCTGATTCTTTTTCTTGATCAAATTGTATTTCTCAAAGATACTCAGCTTCGGTCCTACTTTTCCTAGCTGGTTGACTGGTGGAATATCTATAGGCTTCTTTGGCAATACTGAGGTTATGATCTGCTTGCTACTTGTACTAAGGAGTGACCAATCCACCTCCATAATTGTAGTGGATGGAATTGCCTTTTCGCCGGCCGTGTTAGGTGCCTGAGTGATTTTCAGCCTCTTTGTGTGCAATTGGAACTCTTCAGATGATACTTCAGTGACAGAAGGCGAAGTGTCCTTCCTGGGCCTTTTCTCCTTTGGAACCTGTGGTGTAGTCGTCTGTGAAACAGTGACCGAAGGGTCCTGTTGTTCTGTTTCAACCAAAGTGTTTGGCTCCCATTCTGTCCAGTTTGCAAACTTCTCTACCTCAGGCCTAGATATGTGAACATACGAGATATTCTTATTTTTTATCCTCATCTCGGAAATTATCCCGCACGGATCATAGTGCCACGTGAAACTAACAAAAAACTTCATTTCCTTTAGCAGTATGTCTTCTTCCTCCCCGGTGCCTCGACTGTTGCAGATGAAAGACCCAATCTGCCCTTTGATTCTGAGCTATTGCTTCTTCTTCAAAGACACAAAATGTATGTCGTCTGAGTTTATCATCTGCCTTAAGTATTCCAGGGAAAAAATTCTAACAGGTAAGTACCTGGGAAATTTATATGGGGCCAACTCTCACCCATAGACTCTGATCACAGTATGATTTTGGTACAGGCACCAATCACTAGTCTTTGTAAGGTCTGAGAGATGTAGAATCCTCTGAATTTCCTCATTAATTCTGGGTTCGGGTCTACCGCTAAGAATACTCACCATTGGGTGGTAGAACTGCTTGATGAACTGCTTGAAACTGAATTCTGTGGAGTTATGTATGAGCAGAGAAGTCCATGTTGTTACTGCCTATGGTCTACCATCTTCATCCATCTTCTGCATAGAAAAAGAAAATTTGTCTGCTTGGAAGAAAACGAACAGGTATGCCAGTATTGAAGAATATCGAAACATTCCTTCTGTGGTAAAATTTATGAATTTTTCGTGAATGTTGTCTGCCAGGAACATTCTGAAGCTGAACTGTGTAGTGGGTTTCTCATTGGTGGAGAAAATGGATAGAAATCCCAAAATGCGTTCATCCACCCATTGATCTGAAAAATATCCAAGCAAGGCACAAAGTGACGTGATGACCTGGTTTCCTTTTATTGAGAAGAGAGAGGAAGGATAAGAGGGGTTTGTAGTGGGGAGCTGAGTGGACTGCGGGAGAAAAATCTCAAAAATATGAGCTCTTTGGGGGAATGACAGCTTCTGGTAGAGTTATGTGATGATTACGAGTCTGAAGGGTGAGGTCGATTCGGCTCTAGATATCTACGTCATCTGGTCAATGGTTTCTAGTGTGATGAGGAAAAGAATTTCCCCGGACGAGGACACAATGGCTCTTTGTTTGGGGATATAATGGGCTTGGCACTTGAGGGAGAATTCTAGGAATTGGTGAATCTAGGGGAAAAGATACAGGGGTAGGTTGGACTACCAAAGCCCAATTTTGTTGCTCTGGTCAAGGAAAACTTCTTTGAGCCATGATTGTAAGTCCGCGAAGTCAAAATCACATCTAGTGTCTACGATTAAATGGTCTTTGTCGGCCAGAGGAATCCTGTCGAGGTCGACAGGAGGTAGGAGAAAAGGATTCTCCGCACCTTCTGTTCTCTTTGATTTTGGCGCCATCACTCTAACAACATCTGCAAATAAAACAAAAGGTTAGCGAGGACAACTATAGATGTGTGCGACTAACAGTAACAGAGAGGAAAATGGGGAAAATTCTCTGGTGCAACGACTGGGTAAATGGTGAGGGAATGATGGGTGAGGGTAGTTTTGAGCAAATGGATACCCATTGGGCGCGTGAGACAGGTCAGCAGGTTAATGGATAAGTTAGCCAGTAATAAATGACCAGCGGGTCATTTAAAATGTGATATGGCAGGTGACAATGACTGAAGTATACAGCTAAGTGACGTGGTGGGTATTGATTGGGGGAAAAGACCATGGTGAAGGGACTTGCCATGGGTGAATGAGGGAGAAAGACTGACAGAGTTATGGGATGTGACTCTTAAGAAAAAGGTGGATAATGACGTTCTGAGGTGACAAGATATGTCAGACAGTAATAGGCGGTGGGATTTGAAACCAATGGATTCATGCCACATATAGATAGCGGGGCTGCTAGAGAAAAATTCCATTCTG